>JTDE01000927.1:19427-29839 GCA_014338405.1 Paragonimus skrjabini miyazakii
GTACGCCGATAGGATGAATACACAACGTCCCTTTCATTTCCGTCGACAGACTTTTACCGACGTACTGAGTCTGACAGCGCATAAGCTACTGTTCACTGGGGTCCGTTAGTAATGTCACTGTCGAGAGAACGATAACTTTTGATACCTCCCGGTCGTTTATGCCGCGGAAGGGGATTGACTTTAGAGACCCCACCTCAAGTCTCTCACTCAAAAGTCTGACCTGCGAGACAACAGGATACAGGGTTTTCTTGGGGGACCCCACCCGGAGCCAATGACTCACGAGTCTGACTTACTTGGCAGTGAGAGGCTTGCCTAGCCCGAGGACGCAGTGATTAAGACATTGACGTCTGATTCTGTGCATTGCTACTCGCAGTTGGTGTACTCGAAGCTACATCAGGCTTTTGAGAGGTAACAAATGTTTTTCGACCGTATCGGATAATACGCTGACGGTCACGGTCAACCGTTGAGCGATCGGAGTACTCTTTGTTTGATGGTACCTATTCCAATCCCCTTCTTCTTGATACGGAAGACATCAGTGCCGCAACTATAAAAGTAGTTCTGCTGTTTCGTGCCTCACTACCTGATCACTCCTACGCTGTCAGTAGTGCAACATACAATCCTATGAGTGTAACTGCTTTTCGTCTGACTGCTCCCCTTTGGCCTGTTGCACCTGGAAGGACCGGGGTCCTACTCAGCATAGCCCGCCGAATCAAAACAGTACAGAAGCCCGACCACCTCGTCAAGGTAGCATTTTAGATCGGGTTCACGTCCATAGAAACCTGTTCGTCAATTGTGATGATGTATGGATGGTATGTATTTCTCATCCATACCAGTAGCAGTCTAAACGCCATCCTGATACACCGGTCTTTAACTACGTACATCATAAGTGAATTAGCACCTAATTCATTCGTATAATAAACTTTAAATGAGCGTGTATTCAGGTGCAACGTATTGTTCATTTGTACAGGACGCATTGAATGCATAGCACTTCGTGATCGACCAGACGTCCACTGTTGTTGACTAGGATTTATGCGAGCATGTATAAATACGTGTGCACCTTGTCACCACAGCAAAACTAGTCTGATTAATACACCCTCTTTGATATTACACACCTCACTCATTTTATGGTGAGCCAAATTATACACCCTTTTACTACAAATGTTAAAACAGAACATCTGCGCAATAGCCTCCAATAAGAACTGTTTATAGAAACGAAGTACTCATAGCTACCACGAAACCAGACAAAAGAACCAGCACCATAGTTTCTTGTATTCGTTAATATCGTGCCAGTAAAACCGTAGTTATTTCCACCTTTTGGAATAAACTTCTCACTGTCAGAACGCACGAATCCGCAATTCTGATCCAAAGGCATCAAAAAGAAAAAGCTCGAAAACATAACTTGTGTCTTAAATTGTCACACAATTGTTCTGTATTTATAAGTTACAATCTGCCTTGAAGAAAAAATGAAAGTTCATCCACTTTCTGGAAACGCTGTGCGAGGTCTGATTGATCAGCTGACATCTTTCAGCAAATAGCGACGTTACGAATTGTTGTATCACATATCTGACGTTAAATTTGTAATCTATGGTCCATTCTGTTAGTCATCTTGCTTACCACTATCTATCTATTTAAAATGGTTTGCAAACGATCAGCAGTGATAATCATTTTCGTTCAAGACAGAACTGAATTCATGACACATGGCTTTTTCGGCCGCAAAATTAGATCTTTTTCTGTCACGTTTTACTTGATTCATTTGAATTCAAACAAAATGTCGATCATTGATTATCATTATCACTGTTACGAATCCTGTTACGAATTAACACTCGACTGCAGCATTCTGTCTAGTTTCCCTCCAAACTCTTTAACTCCAGCAACAATCAATCCATTAAATTGTGTTCTGTTTTTGATTTCTGACACCCTACAGTGGGTGCGATTCTCCTTATCAATTTGTGTATCTATGAGTGCTGAGGCATTGTGGACTTAAAATAAACCTCCGTGAAATTCGAATGTGTCGCATCAGAAACGCAACTCATCCCCCTATAGTTGAAATTTCTCTTCCAGTGTTCGGGGACTTGCAGCCTGTCACAGCGTTGCGGGATCATGAAAACGAACATGCGTCTTGTCATTTGAGTATTCCTCCCATGGTATCTCTTGGTCAGTTGAAAAGAGAGTTGAAAAGAGAGTAAAAATGGTTTAGCATTTCGGAGTGAAGTGTAACGTTTGTCGTCTCATTAGTTGTAGAACTCACGGGCAGACTGTAATCATTCTTTGCAGACGATCTGCTACGCTTACCTTTGTTTTCTGTTACAATCGGACTCTTCCCCAGGTACTCCATACGTCTTTGAAGTAAGTCTAATTTTGGATCATCGGCCGAAATCGCGTCCAAACTGAGCCGCAACTGAATCTGATCATGTTCGATGATTGTAAGGCCAAATGCCAACTGCATTTGGTGCTTTTCGAACGTTTCGGACTCATTAAGTTTTGTCAGTTTGAGCCACTGTCGGAGAAATTGTCGAAGTTCGCTAAAACACAGTAAGTTAAGTGCAAACACCCCTCGCAATTTGTGCAGGTGCTGCGCGGTAACTGATGGCGACGTGGTTTATTTGGGTCCGCAGTTGATTGAACGACGGCGGTCGGTGGGTGAAGCATGAGTGTATGGAGCGCGGGCGGTTGGTATTTTCCAGGGATAGGTTATGGTCTGCACTGAATTGTAGCAGACTATCACTACTATTAGTATTGGGATACGACCACGAAATGCTGACCATTTTCAGTACGTACTTCAGCTGTTAACCCATCAACCTGTGCCTTCTCATCTCCATCCAGAATCACTACATTTGTGTCACGTGTAGTTTGCAGAACTTGTTTTTGACTGTTTCTGGAATTCAGTTCTGGAAAATCCCGTTGATGTCGATTTTCATGCGGTTTATTTGCAATTGCTAACGAAAGTTATGATCTGAACCCACGTTGGGAACTTGCGGGCAACTTGTGCGCCATGTTGACTGGTGCACTCAAGGTGTGGTTTTGTTTTACTCATAGCGGACGAGACCCAAGTGCAAAGTATTCGTAGTGATGTCTTAACCTTCTCAGGATGACTTTTTTAAAACGACGACACATTGGATTGGGAATCGTGTGAAATAGATGTTTTGTTTTTTGCTTGTCGTTGATCTGATGATGACATGTTCTAAGTCTTGTCTCAGTTAGCTTTCAAATTGTATTGTGAACAGTACAACATCGCCTCAATGTTGGTGATCAGTTGAAACATATCCGAACTTGAAAACTCTGTACCTTGCAGTTTCCCGAGTCGGTTCGAACATTTAGTTCATTCAACTCTTTTCACACTAAATACGGTTTTTTATTGCTCCATAATGACATATTTCATGCACTGTTTTCACATCGATTGATCCCTTTAATCCTTTTTCTGCGTTTTTTTGCAGGATTTAGCTTACCATCGGATGCAAATCACCGAACTGAATCACCGCCTGGAATTTGCACGTAAGCAAATTGAGGCACGTGATGAACTGATTGTCAAGCACGATCTGATCCTGCTCGGAGCGACCAGCGGTGAAGATGCGGCGGCGCCTTTGTCCGACGGGCAACTGTCGACCTTAGCGGCCAACGCAGATGTTCTAGATGGGGAAGAATCGGATACTCGTCTTTTAAACGGTGTGACCAGCGCACTACATTCAAAACCCGCAACCAACGGAAGGTCGGGGGAAGAACAAGCACTTCCATCTATGGCCCTGATTTCCAAGGTGACGGCCGAATTACTAAGTTCCCTACCGGAAACCTCATTGGGTACGTATATCGCTAAGGCTATGGAAGTTATTCCTCTCCAGTTTTATGTTTCCCGCCACTACTTGATCGTCACTTCACAGTTTGTTACTTATCATTTTACTGTCTCTGACATGGATTCATTGGTCTGAGTGTGTTACCAACTGAATTGGGCGTCCACAAATGGTAGCTGAGTCAATCAAGCCTACGTCACCTTCATGAACACTTACCGGTGCCTGATCAATGTTCAAATTAAAACACGAGTCTGTTTAGCAGGGCATCGGAATGTGGTTGGTTGTCAGTGATTATCCATTGATTGACTATGACGTCTGTGGACATTTGACGAGTTGAATTTGACTTTTAATAAACGTTCACATGAAGTCGCTTATCCAAGTAGGAGGTGCAGCAGGGAACGACAAGCTAGTTCTCTTGACTGCATACCTACACTGCACAATTTGTGCCTGGGCACTTTCGGGATGCAAGCAACTACGTGTCGGCAACGATAATAAAATAAGATTGGACAACGTATTTTTTGACGTTTGGAACGGAGATTTAATCATGCAGCTAGTCCTTTTCACTATCAGTATTGCACGTGGTCAAACCACAAACCCTGTGAAAGGTGACATACCTACATTGACCAACTGGAATGCCCTTGTGTGTGATTTGGAGGATGATGTGGTGTGATGCGCATGTTATCAATGAATTACTTAGAACGATAAGCTTAACGTTTGGGCTACTCAGTTTCATCGCGCTAAATACGCTGCGGCTTCTCTGCCGTTCAGCACTACATCGCCGCCACAATGAGACTGGACGTTGATGTATGTGCATTTCGATGGCCTGTCGGGCTAAAATGGACGGACTGATGAACAGACCAACAGTCACTCAAACAACGCAAGCCTGTTGGTAGAGGTGTGACGAACCACACATGCTCCTGGTCATCCAAGTTGAGATTATGAATAAGTTGGCATCTTTTTCTGAAAGGACAGTACTAGCTCTAGTCCATTATCTCCCCCCCCACTGCTTTATCTTACAGGGTCTTGAACCGATGGCTTTCGTTCTGAACCTTAATCGTCCTGCTTTCTAGACATCCTGGCACTATCTCATCTCCCATATAGCTGTCACTGTTCATACCTCTCCTAATTTCATGTTACTTAGCTGTCTTGCAGTGCAAACTCAGATCGCCCTACCTTTGACATTTAGCTGGGCAAATAGGCTGGTCGTTTGTCACATAGAACAATTTTATCGGTGTCGTGGCCGACTGGCGTAAGGTAGGAGTTGGGCAGTTGATAGCATAACGTAATTAAATGAATTCGTCCATCGATGGGATAACTGCTGTAGGTCGCGGTTGTCTCTCGGTCTGGACTCCCCTCCATTCCTGTATTCGGTGGCCGGAGATCTTAGATAGGATGACAACAAATCAGACTGTGTGGCATAACTGTTGTCTAACCGCATTGTCTGTGAAGTAGGTGGAATTACTGATGCAAGGTAATGAAAGCCGTTAGGACAGTGTTTTGCTAATGACCCCTTGTCCTAACTTATGGCTCGTTTGTTTATTTACAGTGTGTAGTGTTAATTGTTTCGGTTTAGACATTTTTGTTGTTAGTATTTTAGTTTGACCCCTTCGTGCTCGTTCCTAGTTAGAGCATACTCTTCCGTTCATGGTTGTTTGGCAGTTAAGAATCAACATGAACCACGGCTGCCATTAGTCTTCGATAACAATGATGATACTGTTATTACTGGTACCATATCAGTCCGTCAGCATACGTACATTACACGTCCGATATGTTAGCTCCCTGTCTTCACTCATGTAATTACGGTTGGGTGTCGTATCACCGATGTTTATATGGGTAGATATGTTCTATGAGCAATGTCTGCTGGAGCATTTATATAGGGGTGGGTCAGTTAGTGTTGCGTTAACAATGTCGTGTTTTCGCCTTTTCATCTGACTAAATGCAGCGGATAGGGCGCTATGATTTATCCTATAGGACGGCCGGTGCAGTATCTCACCTGTTTTTTGTCGTAATACCACTGTGTGGACTTGGATGCTTACACATTGACCGAAAAAAATTGTTTCTCAACCAGTACCTTTGGCTCAAAAGCCTGCATCACAAGGTAGCAAGTGAATTGCAGTAGACTTAGATGAGTGCCATTTTTTTTGGAATATGCAGTCAGGTTTACTCCCACGCTCAATGTCTAAGCTCAGGGGATTGTAGTGTGTCAAACTTCTGCCTACTGGCCTGTATGACATGTGTGTTTCTGTCAATGTCAGCATCGCACCGCTGTGTTTAGCCTAGAAGGTCTTCGGTATGTACGAATCGACACGGTGATTATTAGACGAACAACTAAAAGACGTCGTCTACAACCACATTTCTGGAGACCGTAGAGTAGGGATTTTGTCCAATGTTCAAAGGTTATTGATCCCCATCATCATATCTAAAACAAATAGTCACACGAGGATTTGCTTGATTTGGATTCTGTGTTGGTTATGGTTGACCGTGTCAATAATGCATAATTGAGTAGCTCAGCGACATTTTTGGACAGCGTTTGTTTTCGTCGTCGGTTGCAGATGGCATCTCCTTCGGTATGATTCCTGTAAATTTGTCTCTTATCTTTCTGTTGAATTGGTTCGTTTCAGGTGCAAAAACGTATTGAACCTGCCCCAGTCCAAGAACAGGGTGCCTGAACAACTGTTGCTAAAGCGCAATACATCCGTACAGACACTTAAGAAGTTATTCTCATCGCAATGGTTGGCCCTTGTCCTAAGTTATCTGAACCTTATTCGGAGGCTAACACACTAAACTGTGTAGATCAAACAGTTATGATAAATAGGCACTATGCGGCTTCAACGGACACCATTGTATTGATGACGTTCGTATCCGTAGGGTGATATATAGTAAGGTGTGACACTTAAAGAAGGTGATAAAGTTGAACGGTATAGTATCAATCGTACTAATTGAGAATGTGTATATCTATATATGTCTCTCTAAGAATCACCCGGAAAGAACTACTTGGGTAAGGTATATACTGATGTGCCAGTTTGGTATGTAGGAAGAGAAGTGTCTATAATCTGAAAGTAATGGAAGGATCGTTTACTATGTAAGGATACTATCATTATTGAATACCGTGTTCTGTGGCGCTCAAATAAAGTATACAGGAACTTGTCAGTAGGTACCGTTTAGCCAAAATAATTTTCACGAGGAAGATGGTAACTTATGTTCAACTCGATCAGACCACGGGCAGCTGAACCTCTGTCCTCGTTTGCCTATGCCAGCCATTGCCTAATAGGTCTGGACCAATATCGATCGGTTGCCTTTTAAATTCGGTAAGTTGAGGTTTCTATATCCAGTTGGTTGGAAGTAGGAGTTTTAAAATGTTACCATGGTTCCTGAACCTCCATGGGAACAACATGAAGACTTTAAAGTGCAATTATTGATCTTCGAGAGATGCTTTAAAAAAACACGGATAGTGTTCAGTATGCCAGGTCCAATTGGATAATCTGATATGGTAACATGTAGCATAGTGTCGAGCGAATGCTTAAATTGGTGCGCAAATCATCCAGATTCTGGATTGAAGGTCGATTACCTCAGCGTTGGAGAGGATACCAAAAGAAAAAGTAAACCAGTCTTTAGATAATCAAATACTGTGGACAACGGGTAAAAAATGGACTGCCAAAGTTGTGCGATTTTCAACGTATTTCAAAATTATTTCAAATATCGTGAGCCTTCTACCCAAACCAATACTAAACAGATGCACCAGGTTAAGGAGACCAAGATGGTAAAGTATATTCGGAAAATGGACTAATCATCTTTCACCCCATAAGTATTCAAGGTACACGAAAATTATAAGCACTTCAGAAGATACTCATTTTACACCTTTGAAGTGTGTGAAACCGTTCTACTACACTGTTTTTGATACACTCCACACCTCACTTTCGAAGGTGTTTCTAACTTTCTGCCCTAGTCGCCGGAAAGGCTAGATTCTTGCACTTCCATGAATTCTTGATGTTCGACCGCAAAGTTTGAGGCAAAAATCTCTCGAGAAGAGCTCCTTATTCAAACATACACTGTTGACAGCATTCGAAACGGATTAGTCTGTCACAGTGACCGAAGTCAAAGGGCGCCTGCGCCTAACCATCACCACAAGGGGCTTGTGCTGCACCACCTGTGGTTCCGCTCAGACACCACGTATTCTGTGTAAACCTGAGGGAATAAAACCAGGAGGTGTGTGAATGTTGCTTTGTGTCCAGCTACCCAATGCCGGTTAGCCAGTCTATAGGCTAGCACGAAACTGAAACTCTCATCCTTCGAGAAAACAAAGAGACTCCAGTGGTAAGATCTAAACTGGGGATAGGAGGAAAAATAAAGTTCACCATACAGTACACTAGCAAAGCAGAAGGAAAAGAAAAGTAGAAAGCCACAGATACCCAGGTTTCTGAAAAAAGGAGCGAGTGAGCTGCCAAACGACAGTAGTCACTAACCGATGCGAGCGAGAAAAAATGGATATGAATGACAGCCTACACCCACACTGGTGGGTGCACAGTGACCGATCATCTCGGTGGCTGCCGTCGTGATCCGTTCCTTGATGAATTGCCACATACTCCCAGGGGTAGTGGATACAGGAACGTCGTGCAGACGAGCGGCAACTGCACATTGAAATGCAGTCTTCGTCTCACAGTTCTGCAATCGTTTGATATCCAACTTCTGTCGTTGTCCGGAAGACCTACAATGAACAGACTTGCGTACATGGATAAATAATTTAGTTTTGACCATTCTATGATCTGCGTTACATTCAGCGCCACGCATCGCTCGCGTGATACGCACTTCATCAATGTCGCTCTGTCCCACAATCACATAGTCAAGCACATCATAGTGACCACTTCATAGGTGAGTCCACGTCGTGATGTCGCTCGTATCCAGCTGGATCGGGTATTCGTGATAGCCAGCTCGTGAATAGCAGACGATTACCGTTCTCGTTCTCTGAACCATTGCCGTAGGGTCCGAGAACTCCCGGTCGGGCTACTGCGTCGCGCGCAACTTGAGCGTTCAGATCACCCAGAACAAACAATCGATCTGACACCGGTGCCGACCGGATTGTGGCGGACAGCTGGTCATAAAAGTGGTCCTTTGTATCATAAAGGTGACACATAGTTTGACCATAAACTAACAAATGTAGCACACTTACCTCGACCGAGTCGCAGGCGCATAGACAGAATTCGAGAGCTGATGCCATACAGTTTGCCTATCCACAAGGAATTTGTGCGACCAGCGACTGCAAAGCAGACATCATGTTCCCGAGCACTGTCTACCGGGTAACCTATGCAATAGAAGGTGTACCCAGCACCTGCTTCTCAGAGCTTACCCTGGTCTGCAAGCATTATCTCGCTCAAGGCTGGATGCCATAGCGGCTCAGTTCCGTGGCGATCAGTGCGGTTTGACATTGTGTCCGTCCTGCTGCATCAATCCAGCAGCATGCGCACATTCCATGTTCCAACGGAGAGCGTCTGGCGTACCCACACGTGTCTCAGGTTGGTCGTCGTGTTACTGAGACTCGAGTGAGCATTGTCTATTTTAGGATGCGTGTTGACAAGGTCATTAGGGTAGAGGATGGGGGAGGGTTTGGCAGTAGCCTATTCTTGCCTATCCACTCTGCCGCAGACAGTTGGTAGTGCGATCCGGTTTTTCTACTCGGCGGCCGATACAGTATGGTATTCAATCAATGTTGTGATGTCATGGTTTATGAGGACTTTGGATACTGTCAGGACGCCCAAACCTAAACAGGGCCCTTAACGAAGGCCTTTGGCTAAAAAGTCCGTGCCGCAAGGCAACTGGTGACACAGGCCCATACACACAACCGCGACATTGTCGACCACCAGCAACAACTAAGCTGCAATAGCTACGCACGGGCTCGAGAGCCACATACCTATAAAGTTAACATGCTCACATAAGACATACATACAACTTACAACACAAGACACTATTGTGGAGTCAAACAAGCCCCAAACACAAATAAGACCAAGCAAAAAACATCAAGCAAAACGAAAACACAACACGCTTTTACTATCCACAACAATCACATCTACCTTTTGTCTGGCTGTTCCCCTTTTGGCCAATCTGACTTGGTTGAACCTACAAGGATCAAAATTCCAGTCAGCATAGCTCACCGGATCAGAGCAGCACGCGAGCCTGATCACCACGTCAAGGTAGCAGAAAAAGTCAGGATTCTAAAGTAACATGTAAGCACAGGTGCATAAACACATTCGGTGTGAATGCCGACCAGGTGGTGCTGTGTTGTTCCAATCACTTTTTACCCTTAAAGCAATCAACTTCTCAAGAGATATTAAAAATAGTCGTGAAATAAGTGAATTACATTTGAGGAGTTGGTACTGTTTTAATCGAATTCCTACCTTTAGTAACATGATTACAAAGCACCTGAACCACGACACTTTGTGTCGGGCTTCTCATTCTAGTGATATCGAACTAAATTGCACGGTGTGATGTTCACACTAGCAGAATCACTCATGCCAAGCAGTTTATTCTGTGTGGTTCTGACAACCGGCTATCTCCTAATCCATCAACTGTAGGTTGGGAAAAAGGCAAACCGTTGTTCCGAGAAAATCTGTGTTCTTTTTAGATCGCTGCCAT
>JTDE01000927.1:29939-50865 GCA_014338405.1 Paragonimus skrjabini miyazakii
GAATGCTCCGGTTGGCAGCCCTAATCTTACCTCTATCTAGGTTTGGGTGTCCTGGCAATGCCTCAGTCTACAGACAACCACGATTACCCTCAACGGCATGTTTGTGAAGCCCATAGCATTTGAAAGAACTCCTGAGGCAATCCGTAACTGACGTGGCAGTGTGCTGTCGTAACTATAACTATTCCCCAGAGGCACATTCGAAGGCTTCTGTTAGAATTGGAATAGACCGACTAACTTCTCGTCGAAAGCGCTGTTTGGTATAGGATTTTGTCACAATCGGCGGTGTTCCTGTGAGGGATTGCTATTTTTCCTGTCTGACCTTCGCATGTTATGCCTTCAATTCTCCTCAACATCCCTTGTGTTCTGTTAACAGAATCGACGATGATTCGAATAGTATTAACCATGCGCTTGCATAGTTTTTTTGATTCTAGCGCATTCTCCCCTGGAGTCCTTATCACTTGAGAGACACAAGTTTACGAGTGTGTTCACTAACCAAATGCTTACACAATTTTGCACATCACTTTCTGGATTATTTCCAACTGATATGCGGGGAGGCTGGAGTCAGTCCTTCTGGTATCTACCCTTTGAAGCCCAGGGTGTTTTCAGCGTAGGAAATAATTGTTTGAACCATTCAATGGAATTGATAATGACCGTTCGTTTGCAATACGCGGTTCTGTGCGAAGTACAGTGTTTGTGTGGTCGAGAAATGTTTTGTTCCGATCATATTGCGTACACAACACTATATCTGAGGTAGACTCTATCCAGTCTTTCAGTGGAGCCTAACTAGTCCTAAATGCTTTTCAAGGCGCTCAACCAGTTGTACTTCTAGCTTCGCATTCAGATTAGAGTAAAACCATTACTCGTAGCACTTGCTACGCGCCAGTGTTAAATAAACCATTCGCTACTAAGTCTTTATCTATACAACTTCAATTTAGGCTATGATCTTAACTCTGTTCATCTGCTTGGCTAAGTTGCTTTACACTTTTGGAACAGTGAATGTTGGATTTTTTGGTTCTGATCGTCTTCACTCCTTTCGATACGCTCGTATCGCTTCCTTCTGCATTGCAACAGTACCCAACGCAGTTAGATTGATCACGAGAATTCCAGGAAATCAGTGGTGTTGTCTGGTGCATTATCACGGGCGCAAACTAGTGTAATTTGCGCGTTCAAACATGCCACACATACAACGTGACAGAAATTTCACTGTTTTTGACAGAGATGTAGTCCAGCTTCGCTATATCATATTTCTGTCATTGATCGCTATGTCCTCTTCATTCCTTCAAGGTAGTTTGTAAACCAACCTGTATTTTGTTCCTTCTCATTTTCTAAGCTTATCATCCTGGATTGTGTAGACACCATCGACGTCACACTAATGGTGTTACTGCCGATGCATAGCATGGTATTACGACTACCATTAGAACCACGTACTTAAGTAATAGTATTTTTGCTCTCTATAACTTTGAGAAGACGGAGTTCTCAACTCCGTGCGATGACTGCCACCAACGGTTTGACCACATCAGCAATATGGGATCGAAAAACTAGAAACTATTACCGGGATATTCGTTCTAGAGCGTACCGATATGCCCATCAATTGCGCGACTCTTTTAATTATCGATTAAGTTTTGTGGACGCAGATGGCATGGCATTATGCGTTTATTATTTGGAGCTTGTCGGAAGCATACGGCTCGTTTCGTGGTTGTTGCTGCCCATTAGATGTGCATATCCAGCGAACCTCGATTGCACATCCTGCTCGTAAACGACAACTCATTTGCAAGATATATCCTGCTTGTCAGATTGAATGAAGTCTGTTGCTCAGCACAACTGACCGAGAGCACTTGGTCTATGGAATGTTGCATATGAGAAACACCTCAAAAACTCCTAAACAGTCACGTAAGACAACCGTTTTGATCATTACGCCATTGACCCAACATTGGGCATGACCGAATTATTGCTTATAAACGCTTAGCAACATTCGCATGAGTAATGCTTAGATTACCTGATCACTCCGACAAGGACACTATCTGTCCTGTCACCTCCAATACACGACCCCACAACTGGGATTTAGCTATAAAGTGGACTCGCAGAAACCAGTAATCTTGTTGAACGATGTTTTAATTGCCGTTAAGTAATGGGGGATTTGGTTCCATGGGATTTCAACACCACTCACAATTGATTGTGACTCTCGCGAACTGGTTATTATTTATGTTCAAAGACAAGGCGGGGTTGAACTTATTTTGGCAAGCAATATATATTTTACTTGTTCTATAGGATGGCGCATAGTCCCAGATTTTAAATCACGAAGATATTTAAAGTTATTTCTTGTGGTCCGGAGACAACACTTTTCGGTTGACATAACTACGCGATATCTTTGGTACAATCCAGGTTATGGATTATGCCATGAGAACGCCTCGTAATCTTGGGCGTCCTTATGAGTATAGAGAGTAACTATTCACTACGTTTTGTTACCGCCTATTGCCCATGAGCACGGGTAACCTTTTAGTTTGGTTATTTCTTTGTTCGTTTCCATAAAACTTGATTTTTAGGTTTCTAACTACCTGGCCATACTTTCCAGAATTCTACAGACCTGTATAAGATTGATGTTGGTTTCCGGGGTGGAGTCCATGTGACACTCAGTTCTTTGTGTCGTCTAGAGTAACTAGGTGATAGCCTACATACCTTTACTATGAGCACATATGTTGACCGCTGCTCTCTATTTTCCCCGCTCGTACATCCGTCGTTCGGCGCTCCTCATATTTCACGTTCAGCGTTTTCTGTCTTACTCCTTGATCGCCCATGTTTGTAGACAGAAATTTGGAAACGAGGCCTGTGGTTGATATCTGCCTAACTGGATTGATCTAAGTCTCCTTATACTGCTGTACATCTGAAACCTTGCCGCTATCCAATGTATATTTAACGCGGCCACGCTCTAAAGTTGTTTGATTCTTCTGTTATTGTATTTTAGATTCGCAAATCCTTTATCTTTTTCGGGTAAAAAAGGAATTGCTGGCCCGTGTGGAAAAACTGGAGGTTGAATTGGAAGAACAGCGCAGGCAACCGGAGGTGACCAGTCGATATGAATCGCGTGTAAATCGTATGAACGGCCCAATTCAGGCAGATCTGAAGCAAGATTTGCAGAGTGAGTTTGCTCTTCAACTTTCTTGGGTGGAAGTCGTAGATATTCGTACATTGAAATGTTTCATCGGCTTCATGTTTACTGATTCTCCTATTCATACTATAGGTAGCTTAGTGTCTACAACACGGACGATTCAAGTTGCAATTAACTGGTCACACCCCGGCCACCATTAATGTTCATATTTTAATTAGGATACATAGTCTGTATGTGGCTCAGTAACATCAATATAGTAATAGTAATGATAGTAGTAGAAGTTATAGCTTTTAACCAGCTTTTCTCTTATGCTCGAACAACTATTTTAACGAAACCCTAAGCCTGATTTCTCTCCCCGATGCTGTGCATCGTCGGACGGACTTCGCGTATTGTTGATTCGTGATGCCTATCGAATACACCAATCACGTCTTCCAGGTTCGCACCATTTTCCTGGTTCTCCCTTTTCTTTGGATCAGAACGCGGTCGGACCCAATTTCTATGTGAAATTCGGAGAGTTGACTCGCACTGATCTCGTATAGCACTGCTCGGTGCGTCAATAAATGTACCCACACGTCCTGGCTATGGTTCCGCAATAGAACTCGTTAGCTCACCTCAACTGTTCAAACTCGAGCCTCTTACCATCTCTTAATTTGCCGCTCTATTCTGGGGTTTTAGATCGAAGATTGGATCCCGACGGGGTTTAGTTAGTCATTTAAAGTGCTGGGCATCCATTCCTTTAAGGTATTTGTGGACTTGGCGTCATCCGTTGGTTGGACAGGAACGTTTGAACTAGGTCGGATGTTTGTCTTTTTACTGTTTCAAGATGTTCTATTTCCATTTTGTCGTCAAAACATTGTCTTTTTCGTTCGATCACGGTTGACAGGGCTATGATTTAGCACGAATAACGCTGTTCTACCTGCATGTGTCTGAAAAATGCCTCATTCTTAAATTAAATTCGATTGTTTAACTTGGTGGTTGAAAGTGCTCTAAAGCGACTGAAGGTTTCTCTCAAATTGTACTTGCGGTAACTACAATCACTTGTTGTGTTAACAAAAATCAGCTAATTTTTTCTGGACTCTTGCAGTACATGCTTGTGCGTTATACTCCGCGAGTGACACAACCGTAAGGCCGTTCATTTCTCCATAGCCAGCTTTACAAAATCAACTAATAAAGTACCTGCTTTCAATACCCAACCAACTGATATCACTATCCTCGGTCACCCAGGAATTTGTTTTCGTGTTAATCAACAATGTTTCGAAATTAACCGTCAAAAGATTGGAACATCGTCTTTGCAGTCATGCCGAGGTGATCCACTTTACACAGCACATACGAATTCTAGGTCAAGCCGACGTCGGAACTGGAAAACCACAAACTCCTGACAAATGTCGTCGAGGAAACTGCATGCGATGACCTAGTGTGTTCATTCTGGAAGTAGATGCATTCTTCTGCCTTCGCCAAAAATCCAACGCTGACTTTTATTTGAACAGACCGTAGCTTGGTTTTTTGAATAAATGAATTTAAGCTTGCGGGAAGCCTTTCGATTCTCTCGGATGCCAGTTTGTTGCTTCTAGTTTCATGAAAAGTTCATTTGGGACGAATAACAATAAAAGTGAACAACCACCAAATTTCACTGATCGAAGCAGACACAAAAACTGCCAACTAATATATATATATATATGTATTGCGGGACCAGGTTTCTCGGAAAACATTATTATTAAAAACTGCTTAAAGAACATCGCGATACTGCTCCTGGTTTGACTATCGAAGGAACAGCTGGCCTAGTTTAGAGTATGCCCACTTTCTCGTGCATGCCCTACTAAGAATTTGTGATGGCTCTTGACGAGCAAACCTTATATCTGGGTAACTCTAATACGTAGAGGAAGTACTGGCATTATCCCCGAAGGTCGTAAACTGGTTTCAGCTGTCAAGTTAGAGACCGTACGGCCTTCCACCTTGCTGTTAAAAACCTTTACAACCTTGATATTACTTTCCTCCCAATGGAGAGCATGTACCCTTAGAATTGTTGCCTCTCCTTCGTCAGGTTATCACTCTTTCACATATTTGTATTCGATTACCGATTTGTCATTTCACAGACTGCTATCAGGATCATTGGCGTCCCGAGGCATTAAACCTATGGGTACATTCTGAGACTGAAAATTTGTTTGTTTGTTTGTATGTGTGTGTGTATTGCATTGGTCTGTCTGTATTTCCGGTGAACACTATTTCTCAACCTTCTACAACATGCCCACGTAGTAAATATGCGGGGATGTCCAGATATATGGCCTGTGGCTGAGTTGAAGACCGCCTTAAGACGATAACCTAACCATGTTTTTTCCTCTTACCAAGAGCATGTTGAAGTACTGTGTAGGGGCTATCAAAGGGATTGGTCACGTCGATTCCAACCATCGGTGGTGTCACTTCATTAAATACCGCTGTTCATTTAGCGTTAGTCACCTTAACTCAGACTATACCGTTTTGTTTACTCGCCCTGTTCTATCGTTCTACTCAGAGAGCATCTGCTCGCACGCGTAATTCATTCGGAAATTGATCGACGATGGTATACGAAACGTCTCAAACAGTTGAGCCTCCCAAGTCACAGCAGTGGAGTGATCTAAACAAGTACTTGACATTAATCTGAACGGTAGTGCGAACTCCTTACAAAAGTTTATTCCAAAGTGACATCGCAACAGAGCTTTTAAACAAATTTCGACTGATTCTCTATGGGTTCCAATGTGATAAAGACCCCTGAAACTTACAAAGAGTCTGAGTAAGGACCGTGAAATTTACGTATCTAAGTGGAAAAAGACACTGAAGGAGCCAAGTATGCTTTTTCCCAGATTCGTGGTTGCACTGGTCGTCGACAGGGGTTTGGTGAAACTATTAGAAAAGAGGGTTCACGAATCTGCAATCTATCCCGGCGATTTGACAGCTTGACTGATCACTTCTAGGAATAGTTCATCGGTTATAAACTAGCTCACTCAGCTGTACGTGATAGGGATTATTCAGCTAGTCGATCCTCCGTTGGAAACTGAATTTGGTTTTGGAACATAGAATATTGAACCGTAATAAAGTCCTAAATCCGGACCTTCTTTCTCTGGCACTTTTCAAACATAGTGGTGTGAAATTGTCGTATGGACTGACCACGCTCTTTTATTTTATATGGGAAACAGGAGAGGTTCTTCATCACTTATGTTCATCAACAATTGAATCCATTTAAAATTAAAACGTGTCAGATCATCATGTGACAACCACAGAGATATTAACCGTGTCTCTATCGCATTAAAGACGCTCGCTTACCTCATAAGGCGGCGACTTCCGAAATACAGAGAACCTTATAACTGAACAGGCAGCTTTCCGACATGTTCGTGGATGTGTTGATTTCACAGTAGGCACTGGATCACCGGCACTCCTCTTCTCATTCAACAGTCGTAGTGTTTCTCAACGTAAAAGCTCGTTTTTATTGCTCTCTGAATCTGTTTCCTTTGCAGAGAAGTCTAAGTGAAGTATGTCAACCGTCGAAGTCCTTATTTTCGGTCCCCTAGTAATGCTCATTTACAGCTGGCCACCTCGAGCCTTCTCCAGTTCAAATGTTGGAATGTCCGATCTTCCTCTTCTTTTTCAAGTTTTTATTTTATTTTTCAGTTTTCAACGACGCTGTTCTGCAAGTAGCACCCGAAGGTTACAATATTCTTGGTGTGGTGCTTCTGCTAAATTATAAGCTGAATGACGTTGAGTGTGCTGTTGACGTTGTTTTGCTAGGTTTTTATGTAGTGAACATTTTGACCGTGGTTGCTGTAGTTGGTCTATATGATGTTCACTTTGCACGTTCATAGTGTAAAGTATTGTTACATTGGGCTGGCGCCGACCTCTTCTTCGTTGTTGCTGGCACACCACTGGCGAATGTCAATCGGTTCACCTAGTTGTCTAGTTTCATCTCGTTATATTTGCTGACAAGGCGTTCACGGATACGGCGAAAGCAAATAGTGCATTCGATTGCCTCTGTCACTCGTGGTGCTGCAAAGATGTCCATTCATCAATTAAAGGCAGAGCTTACAGTGCGTTTGTGTATTCATTTCTACTTTATGGACCAGACATCTGGTCCATTCTTGTGAAAGATGCACATAGACTCTTGATATTGGATTACTGTTATTTCCTCCAGTTTATCTGTATCACATGACTGTGAACATCGCCACAGTAGGTGGGCGCGTGTTTTTAGGAAGTGTGAAAGGTCGTGATCGATAACGGAAATTGCGATTGTGCACAGTCTTCGTTGACTAGATCATTTACCCCATTCACCGACGGAGCGTCTGTGTCACTGCGCATTATTCAGTATGGCTGATGATGGTTAGAAGAAACCGCAAGACGGCCAAGCAATAACTTACTCATGAGCTATGACGGTTTTGCTGACCAAGATTGGTAAGTGTCGTCTACCTGGTTGAGGAATTCGCGGTCATTCACACCGCTGGCTGGAAACACCCTCTGACATGGCATTGCATTGCAGTTAATGGTGAACCTGCATCTCTTCCTTGAGAGGTTCTGTTGTGTTCTTTTTCTTCTTTTGTTCCTGTCTATACATTTTTACTTATTGGTTACTCTGCAACGTCGTGGACCATTGTGAAAATCAACGGTATCCCCATTTTGCGCACAGGTACTACATATAACTGAACAAGATTATGGTAAATTCGCGAGGAATTAAAATATCTGATTTTCGTACACTTTATGTTGTCATCTATTAAGAAAGGTCGAGGGAGCTTAGAATTACACGTACCCTTTTTTCATACGTTTCCAACGTCAGCCTGTTTAAGAGGAGGGATACAATACTTCGTGATAGTCGGAATTGTTCATAGCTCGTTCTTCGCAATCAAGTGAAACTGGTTTGTGAGGTATTCCGCGTTGTCTAAAATGCTTATTTTACTGGGGAACATTATTCAGGATCATCTTATCCAGCACATGACATCCAAGAAATTGACCTTCGAGCTGCCTATCACATTGAGATGTGTCACCTCACTTGTTTTACAGCGGTTTCGGAGTTGAAAATGCCGTCCATTAAAGTTGGCGCATGCATGGGAATCTTCTTCTTTAATACAACTTCATACTTTAATGGAAACCCGCCTGCAAAATCTGATTTCCTTGTAAAATTGTGATGTAATTTGTAAAGTATTCAGCCTGATGATGGATAACTGAAAATGAGTTTGTTCGCTACCACTGTATTTTTCGTGACTAAGCCGGAAACAATTTCTCGAAAGTCTGTAGTATTCAGAGGCAGAAGTAGCAATTTCGTATTGGCTTGACAGACGCGCTGGTGAGCCATTCAATTCTCCATGAAATCTTTTTTTCGTCTTGCAAGCACTCTTTGTTATTATTTTTTTTCCGAGTGAGTTAGAAAGTGTTTCAGTCGTCATCCAGGAATTTTGATTGTCTTCTTTATCAGCAATGCGTTCTGCATCTGGGCTACATACTTTTTCTGATAACATGTAACCTTAGTTTTTTATCTACTGCGCTGCTTGCTAGCAAAACGGTTATCTTTTTTTGGCTTTCCTAATGATTTTTGACTACCAAACCTTGGATGGGGGCGTTTTGGTAAAATATGTCTATTTTACCGCATGTGAAAATATCTTCAACTCGACAATCATCGCATAATTTCGGGGCACGCCTACACTGGTTCGATGGATTCACGCTGGAACCGTTCTACTGCTTTATCATGTGACATTCGAGACCTAATATTGTGCGGCTTCTGAAAATTGAAAAACCGACCGCTGCCTACGTGGAAGTCTATATACTCATATTACCTCAAAATTTGATTTTTTTTCTCATGCAGTGCTGCTGTGTTTGGTAGATTATTTTCGTGGTTCCTCAGATGCTACTCATACACATCACTGTTGCTGTTATAGAAAGTGCTGTGGAATGAATGCGTAACCTTTGATCTATTTGAGGTTCCATGCATCCGCTGTTTATTTCATGGTCGTTTACATTTGTGTCTTATCAATACCATATTTAGCTGTACGTTTTCTCAGTGGTGGTCCTGTCCTGTAAACTTCATGAACTTTATCGACCAGGGAAATGAAGGATTTTGTCAGAAGCCGTTCTGTTAACAAAGTGTTATAACCGTAACACAAAGATGGCTATTGTCTACGTACTCCAGTTACAGAAGAGTTGTTGGGGAAACTACAAAACATTGGAGAAAATTTGTAGAAGGACACGTTCTATTTTGGTTCTTTCTAAAACATCGAAAGTTTTTACAAAATTGCACAATAAAGTATTTTGTTCGCGTATATCACAAATGCGTGGATGGAAATACCAGTGCATACGTTTTTTTAATGCGTTTCAGTTATCATATGCATGTATAGTTAGATTTAAACGTATTAAGGTATATACTGTAAAGATTCACCAATGGACATGTACGTATAGAAGAATGTACAAGTGTTCGTTGGTAGATATGTACGTAACTATGAGGCCACTTACTATTTTCCATGCATATATTGAGTGTGTAACCGCACACACACTTCCGAATAATGACATTTACATGTAAACAGATTAATATTCAAATAGTTTTTTCTCATCGTAATTATCCCCATTCATTCCTTAATCGCATTGTAAAAGCACAGACAGGTCGAATATCTGACCTTGGATTCTACTTGACGGTTGTGGACAGTAATGGGTTCACATAAACTATTCACAGCGCGGCTCACACGCATGAGCGAGAGACGTAAATGTTGGGGTCAGCGGCACGCTCATTTTTGGTCTTAATTGTATTCCTTCCTGGTTTTGAGCGCGACTTCCCAGCCGGCCTCACTAGCAAACAGGGAAAGGCGGACAAATGTTCGTGCTTGCCGAACGAAAGACCGTGCTTCTTCACTGTGTCGAGCGTTTAGTGCTACGTACGTTTTATGATAGGTTGGTCTATGATGTGTGTACGCGTGTGTATCTATCAGCGTTGCGCACGATAAGCTGTTGATGATGCTTCCTACAAAGACATCTGGGCGGTGCCTTAAACAGATGCAAGAGTTATTTAGCCACCTTGAAATACACGTCATGCTGACCAACTAGAGTGCTCACTAAAGGGAAGTTTCTGGGACAGTGATAACGACTTCCTGTGGAAACACACAGGAACTAGACTCGTTTGTTTGTCCTTGTAAGGGTCGCTGAAGGTTGGGAACATTGTGCCAGCATTTGGACTCCCGAAGTCGGTGTGCTGGGTTTAAATGATGCGATGCGGTCTTATAAATCTATTTAGGAGTATGTACTCAAGCCACTAGGTTCCGTTCTTCTTCTCCAGATTACATCTTCATGGTCCCCGTTGAGAGCTAGTTGTAACATTCGACGTTTCAACCACCTCAGGCGGCCTTCTTCAGGAGTGTTGTAATCGAAATCGAAATTGATTTCTGAGGAAAACTACCTTAACTGATTGAAACGTTGGGTATTCCAACTTACTCGTATCGTTGTGTTTTCAATCCATTCGTTAAAGCTTCCTGAATGTCTTTATCACATTTGTTGCTGATCTGTGTTTGGATGGAGTGACGACGCTATCTCCAAACAGGACGAGTTAACGATAAGAAGTGGATCTTCGGTTTGGTAGAATTGTTTGAACCGCTTCCCTATGCATCTGTAGCTAACCGTTCTAAACATGCCTAAGACGAATGCTGGTTGAAAATATTTCAAAAGGGTGTCGAGTAGTGACGTTAGTTGAATACCAAACACGTACACTTTATGATTAAATCAAGCATAATTGTTTATAAAAAATTGAACGGCGTTGGGATTATGTCACTGGATTTATATAGACTTTTTTCAGGTCTCTTGCCGTTTCATCCAACGAATTGCCATCACATAATCACTCATGGTTTTAAAATAAGTTTGTTTGTATCACCCACCCATTTACTTGACTAAGTATATGCTCACCGAATGCGTACTAGTAAACGCTGTGTAGATTGCATTTAGTGGGTAGCATTTCGCGAGGTCTGAAATAACATCGAATCGATTTAAAACTGAGACACAGACATGACTTGAATTTGATCCCTCTAGTTTCAGTTTTCGCCAGCCATTATCCGAGCTGTTATCACACAGATTAATTGGCTCAACGAACAGCTGCCATATCTGTTCACACCGGAAATATGACCCTGTCAAATATCTTCATCTCCAAGTTCTAAGCTTTACAGTGGACCTTCCATAGCGTCATCAGTATGCCGAACAGCCTGCCTGTCACATTGCAGGTTGCTGTTGTATGCTGTTTATGCTGTCTGCTACATGACAGTCACTCGTTTGATCAGTCGGCTGTTCCTCCGCTGGACTAAACTATACGAATAAACGGGAAGTGTGTTATCACGTGATTCACCTACTGGGCTACAGTTGCACAATTACAGCAATCATACTCACGTGCCTCTGTGTGCGATTGCGAATAAAGTACATACGTAAACCGAGCAACCGACAGTGGGTCCATATAAATTCCTTCAGCTGTTTTGGGATGTAACGCTAGAGTACATCCTCGTCAACTAAGTGTACCCTACGTAAGTGTTGTAGTTCCGCATGTTTCAAAGTTCTGAACTGTAACTTCTCTCTGTATAGAGTGTGAAGATACGTTTCGCTGAGGACATTCGCCGAATTGTTCATATCGAGTAGAATAGTAGCGTGAGTAACGTGAGAATCTATCTGCCAGTTTTTCGAGAAAAGCCGGGTCTGTGCTCATTTGGTCAAGCAATATAATTGCATTGAGCCACCTGGTGCCTATTGCAGCTGAGCACTCATTACGTTTGCCATTAGTCCACCAAATCATCACCGGTTGGGAGAAAATTCCTGAAGTTTCCGGTTTGCCTACATCCTCTCTTCAAGTGCGAGACTATTATTCTACCTGCTTCGTAGGTGGATCGTGAAGATTTCTGAAATTTCGACGTCCTAAATGTTAACATCTCTTCTGTTGTGGAAACTTGCTGCCTACTTTCTGTTAACCTCGGTTACAATGTTGATAGTATTCCAAACAACAATGCGATGAATTTGTTCTACTTACTATCCAAGCCGACTGTTTCTCTATTCTGATGTTAAACTTCTGTCTCTGTTTTTTCATGAATACAAAACGTGGCTGTGAGTTCAAACGTATGTTGGACGACATAATTGGTCACATATGGTAGTAACGATGTGATCAAGTCAACGATAAAAAGGAAGATGTAGGTTGTGCATCCTTCTGTATTCACCATCTGACTATGAATGACCACAACTCTGAGCGGTGATTTCAAGCTACTTTGTCTGATAATGAGACTAACAGCTGCTGGTTTACTTCCAGTTTTAGGGTCTGTAGGTTTGTGTCAAATTCAGGCATCCTGATCTTTACCACACAAGTCTGTGCATTTTTAAGGTTCAGGTGGACGAATTTATTTGAACCTTATCCTCGAAAGCCTGGTTACTTACTCATTGATACCATCGGTTACGCCTGTCAATCCCGACTACTGGTGACCATGTTTTACCGCTGTGGAATGAAATTATTTTATTCCTGATCGAATAAGTGCAGTTATTATGTTTATTCGTGATCGCTTTATGATATTGGGAGTTACCCAATTTAGCAGCGATTCCCCTGGTCATACAGATTCAAGTCTTAGTTTCACTGAATGTATGCTCAACCTTCGTGATTCAATCTCCTAAGTGCCCACACATTATCGACAATCCATGAAACTTTGTCGTCCAGTCGAAGGTTACAATCTTTAAGCAGACCCTATACCACGGAACAAATTCCAAAGTTTTAGGAGGAATAGGAAACTGCTGTCCACTGTCTTCTATACAGTACCGAATAACAGTACTTTGTTGTTGCAATGATCCTTATCGATTTTCTCCGTTCAGCATCGTATCACTGTTGAGTATCCGTGAAAGAGTTTGGAGCGCAAGCTCGAATCCATTTATTCTGAAGACCCTACTGATTTTTAGAACAACGGACAAATTGGTTATCTCGGTATTTAAAAACTGGCCATGTGAATGAAGTGGATACATAATAGGTTCAACGTCGAGAGGAGATATAGGGTAAAAACTCAGACAGTTTTAATCGATTTGTCATAACGTACACGTCAGCCACCCAGTTTGTTTTTCGCGTTACCTTTAGTAGTAGTCTTATTTCGCAGACTATCTTGAAGGCCGACGATCTCCCTAATCATTGTGACTATGGATACAGCTCAGGGTTGAAAATATATGTGTGAGTGAATCAGTCTCAGTTAATAAGCAGTGAAATTGACTCGTTGAAATTACTCAGTTGGACTCCTTTGATCAGAGTATTGTTTAACATGTGTGCGTGTGCACGCGCGCCCACATGTACTCATGTACTTTTATCAGTTGGTGTGGATATCTTCTTTAGCCACGTTTCCCGAGTTTCGTGATGTTTCGCATCCGGTTTTACCGCTTACCTTCATTTAACTACTCCTCATTTTATCCACACTGGTAGTCACGCTTCTTATTATGCGCATACCTTATACTTGTGTGAACTACTTGGAATCCATTCGACACTTGTTCAGTCACGACCGCCTACTTACCGACCTTGTTCCATCCATCGACCATGACACTCTGATTTCACTTCGGTTGTGTGGTTGCTGCCTCGTACGGTGTATTGAATACTGTGTTTTAATTAAGCCTACCTGGCTAGCACTGCAGATGATGGTGTTACCAGGCCTGATGTACTGCAGGCTGTTGCGAACTGTTTTCTCTCGTATTGTTTATGTTCAGCGTCACGTTACTCATTCAGCCAGTTCTACATCAGACACTTCTGTTTTCTGCAACTTGACGGGGTTCAGGGAAGTCGTTTCATATTCCACTTGTTAGTTACCCTAAGCGCCACCCCTGGTGATTCAATGCTTCTAGTTTGTATGTAATAACGCAATTGATGTTAAGATGGCTTATTCGGAACAGACATCTGTTGTCTCACAGGAGAGTGATGCAAACGGTTTGACACTCAGCCCTATTTTCCTGACTTAAGTGTGCCTGAGCTAGGATTCGAACCTGTAGTCTCTATACTCTCATCAAAAATCTGTATGTTCGGCCCATCCACCGATTCTGTATACATTGAATCTTTATGACAGTGACACTGTTAAAACGACGGCTTTTGTGGCAATGGCTTGTCTGTGAAGTGAATTGTGCTATGTCTACTGGTCGTATTTATTCTTGTTTTGTAGCATTTTATCATGTTTTCAATGAGTGACTTCAAGTACAACGATTGTGAGTGACTGTGATTGTTCCTGAAGACAACATCGCTTTCTTTGCGGGAACATAGTTCTATGCTATTCTTTAAAGTTTCCGTTTTTTTAACTACTATATTCGCTATGCGTTTACCTGTCCTGGAGAGTCGTCTTCTAGTCTGTCATGTCGGCCTGATCGATGGATAGTGGCTGACATGTACTAGTTCATTATTATTTGTTTCTACTAACTATTATGTCTCTAAGGCCGTAGACTTCCTACTTTTGCTCCTGCCATTCTACTTGTCTATTTCTTACGTTCTCATATCTGTCTTATTTTCAGACTTGCGCAATCAAGCACAAGAATATAAATACAAGCTCCAAGAGGCGCTGCAAAGAAATTCCGCTCTCGAAAGTGATGTAAGAGAACTTTTTCTTCATACGTTTGCAGTACCCAAGTCGCGACTATCGTTCCATATTATTTTTTGGCTTTGATACACGCTCATCGATGGGTGGTATGTTGGGTAAAGGTATATTGTGCTCGCATTTCGTGAAGTTCGGAACTGTGACTCACTTCTGATTGTGGTGTGAACAAACATTTTGATGAGACTGTTTGCCAGGTTATTTGTATCGATTAGAATCGTGGCGTGGGCAGTGCAGAAGTTTACTATCCCGTTTATGAGTACGCGATTACTTGAGCCAATCGGCTGAACGTTGACCACATGTGACATTAGTTCATTAGATAGTCAACGGTTAGAGGGAATTACCCAAATGTTCGGGTTGTCCACATCCTCTCTTCAAATGTGAGACTATTATTCCACCTGTTTCTTAGGTAGGTCATGAAGGTTACCGATATTTTGGCATCTAAACTTTTATTGGCCATACTTTACTGTCCAGTTGCTGGAATTTATCCACCTGCTTTGCAGGTGGCGGTTGCTCAGCTGGTGTTTCTAGTAAGCATTTGCTAATTTGAAAAAATTTGACTTATTGACTCACTTCATTATGCAGCAGCTTTTGAAACATGAAACAACTCAAATACGAGAAAAACGGTTGGACTTCCGACAGGGTGTTGATCTTATTTTCGTTTTTCGACGGATACTTGGTCAAAACAACTTTTTCACGTTCACATACTGGATGATTATCGCTGCTTTTTCGAACTGACGGTTGTGTTACCTTCCTCTCCAACTACGCTATAAATAGTGCTCTGGAGGTTTTGAGGATTTCGGTTTGGAGCTTCTTTCAGGTAGTGAACTGTCTGACGTTGAATACGCGGAAATCAGTGCTTTGTTTTATTCTTCTTTAGAGAAGATGTAAACCACACTGGACGGATTACTTGGTAGATTGGTCTGTCTGGTACGCACTTCGCACTTTCAAGGTGTTGGGTGTTGTTACAGTAGTAGGCTTGTCCAATCCTATGCTCAGTGATGCCGGCAGGCCGCTCCTGGCTTGTGCTTGGTTCATCTATTTGGGTTGTGTCATCTCATCAGCTTGTACTAGTGTTGACAAGGTATCCGTGGGGATAGCGAAAACTTGTAGTGTCTTCGCAAATCTTCGTCACTTATGGTTTCGCAAAGATTTACGACTGCCGCCTAACGTAAGAGTATCTACTTCTCCTGTGTACTCAGTTTTGGCCAGTAAGAGACCTAACCCCTTCTTGCAGAAGATGCTATAGACTGTCAATGTTCGACTACCGTTGTCTTCGTCAGTTAACTTGTATCAAATGGTCTTACTGCATAAGCAGCTCGACAGTTTGTCAGTGTGTTTTTGGAATATTTGTATATTCGCAACCGATAAGCGAGCTAATGAAAGTGCATGGTCTACGCTGGTCAGGTCATGTACTCCGTATCCCGACGGAACGTCTGCGTCACTGCACACTGTCCATTGTGGTTGCTGATTGTTGGAAGAATCCGCGAATCAACTAGGCGATGAAGTGACCATCGGCTCTGAAAGCCTTGATCACCCTACTTGACGAGACTAGGAAATGCTCGATTGTCCACGTCACTAGTTGGAAACGCTCTCGGATGACACTATCACAGTCAATGATGAATCTATATTCGTAACATCGGTGTTTATCTTTCAACTTCTGTCTCACGAGTTTCCATACTGTTTACTTATTCCTTCTATTTCGCACGTTCATAGTTGTTTGTTTTTCTGCGCTTTTATTAGCTGCTGTCAAAATCAAATGCAGCCTACTTCTTTACACACTAGTGTAGCTCAGTACTGGAAATATGTATGCATATGTGTGTAACAGGACAATCGGATGCTGCGATGTTCGCACCGCCATGTGCACAGTTGATCCTATGCAGAACTTAATTTACATGTAACACTGTCGATTTGCTGTGTACGTACTCGTTGTTTCTGCCACTGTCTTCTTCGCCTAACCACATCCACGTGATCGGCACAGTGTAAACTCATGCGGAATTTGTCACATGACCTTTGCACAGTTTCTCTTCTGTGTGAGTGTGTGTGCATGTGTAGCTTTTGTAACAGACATGGAGGTTTTCATTGACCCCGTTGTGTTGCACGTGATTTTCCATTTATCAATCTAGTAAAGGTGGATTCTAATAACGTCTGTTAGCATAACTTGTAACTTCTTTCTTTGTGATTTGCGTTCGGGCTGTTCTTCCATTGACAGTCTTTGTAAGCACAGTAGGACATACGATGTACTCCGTCCTAACCGGACTCCATTTTGATCCAGGTGATCGGGTTATCAGCATATAGTGTGGGCTGTCCTGCCACACATGCGTGGTCGGTATTTCACATGACGACATACACCGTTATCCAACTTTCACCTAATTGGTCTAACGATTTAGACCCAGCCAACGTAACAGTTCCAAATGAAATATGTGCTAATAAAAATTAGACATTTGTTTACATTATCAATCGTTCAGCGTGGTACTGTGGATTGATTGCCCTGTGTTTATGGCTGTTTGATACAGTGCTACTCTTCATTAGGTCTTTACTGTTTAAGACTGAAACTAACGCCCAATTGATTGCCGTTCTACTTTCAATCAGTGGCTTTGGCTTGAGCCCAATCAAATCTGTGTGGGCTAATGGTAAACCTCCACCACAGGCTGTTATTCATGCCGTTGAGACGGTTTTGCTGATTACGTTTGTTGATTGATCCAAATCGTCTTTTGCGTTCGCCACTTCTTGGTTTCAGTCAACATCTCACCGCGTCTGTTTAATGAATAATGGCGCTTGTTGCCATTTGATAGGTTAGCTATTATCTCTGGTTTTCGAGGCCTGGGACTCAAACTTATCGTCGTTCATTCGAGAGGCGGTATCGTGACTGTTGAGCTACACTGCATCCTCAGTCTGTATACTTGGTTTAACTCTTTTTGGAATCTCGCGTTGCTGTTACACTTGATTGTAGTCTCGTGCATCCCCTAACGGAACGTTTTCAACTAGAAATAGTGCGACAAGATCAGTACCTCACAGACGTCAAAGTGTTCAGTTGATCCCGAGGGGTTCGCTATAATTTCGGAAGAGCCGACGGAGCGGATTATATGCAAACCAGCTGTTCACTTTTTAGGTCACTTTATCTATTTTTCGGTATTCTGTTAAATGTTTTCTGACTTACGGTAGCCTTGTTGCAGGTATTCTCAGCTGTTTAGTGTTCTCCCCTTTTTAATTCACTGAACTATTAACAATTTGATTGCTTGTTTTACATACTTATGCTTACAAAAACAGCTTGCCTTGACCTCTGCTCACAACTATTTAGCAGGCAGCCTACTTCACATTCTTCACTATTTAACGCACATTATCGTCTTCCAGTGATTTCTTTCGCTGTGTTGATTATTGATTGATCGCCTCAGGCTGTGCTACGGAACCACGTGTGGTGTCCACAAATGTCATAGTAGCCAAGCCTTAATCAACTGGAATTATATGGGTATACGGGATCTACTTGCTCTAACGTTCTGTACCGGATTTTTACAAAGTTGTCACTCAAGTCGTTTATTTTTCACACTGTTGAATCGGTTTTCGGGTTGAAACGGTTGCTGCATGATCTTCAGCTCTGAACTCCCTCCTACTGTCGAATGATGAAGCTTTAAATAATGCAGTGTCGCTGAAGTTCAAGCGTTTCGTACAAATATGCACCTTTGTAGTCAATGCACTTCCACTGGCGTGTTACAAGTGCACTCGTGTCGCAGTCGTAACGTGGTTACATCTTTCGGTGTCCAAGGCTTTTAAGACCATCTTATTTTTGAGAATTGATTAAGAGAACGAAAAATGTATTAATCTGTCAGTCAGAAGTCCAGTGAACGTAATGAATGATGCAAAACTTCAATACCTGGATGGAACCGTTTTGGAAAGTTTATTTTTACAACATGGAATTCTTATGCAAGACTGTTGGTCTTCTTCTGTTGATCTACGGTTGTTGTTGCGTTGACAGGTTCTCGCCAACCACTTCCAGTTCAATAGAATACGGCTTCGCTGTAGTTGTTGCACCAGGTTATAGGAAGCTGTAATAGAGTGATCTACTGATGACACACCCGATCTATACTGCTACCTTGGCGAGGTGGTCGGGCTTGTGTACTGTTTTGATCAGGTGGGCATTGCTGACTAGGACTCCGGTCCTTCCAGGTGCAACCTTGTCATGTAAGCCAAAGGCGAGCAGTCAGACGAAAAGCAGTCACACTCATAGGATTGTATGTCGCACTACTGACCGCGTAGGAGTGCTTAGGTAGTGAGACACGATCCTATGGTCATACAGCAGAACTATTCTTATGGTTGCGGCACTGCTGTCTTCCGTATCGAGAAGAAGGGGATTGGAATAGGTACCCTCAAACAAAGAGTACTCTGATCGCTCAACGGTTGACCGTGACCGTCAGCGTATTATCCGATACGGTCGAAAAACATTTGTTACTTCTCAAAAGCCTGATGTAGCTTCGAGTACACCCACTGCGAATAGCAGTGCTCAGAATCAGACGTCAATGTCTTAATCACTGCGTCCTCGGGCTAGGCAAGCCCCTCACTGCCAAGTGAGTCAGACACTTGAGTGGTTGGCTCCGAGTGGGGTCCCCCAAGAAAACCCTGTATTCCGTTGTCTCGCAGGTCAGACTTTTGAATCAGAGGCTCGCGGTGGGGTCTCACACGTCAATCCCCTTCCGCGGTATAAACGACCGGGGAGTATCAGAAGTTATCGTTCTGTCGACAGTGACATTACTAACCGATCACGACTTTCTCCTACTATTTCACCCCCCGTGTCTTCTGTCTTCCATGTGTCTTCGGGCGATAATTGTTTTCTGAGGTCGAGACAACTGGTAAACATTGGTCCCTTCGATGTCCGCACTCTCCGACAAGTCGGTCAGCAAGCTGCTCTGGCTAGTGCTCTCTCAAGTCTAGGTATTGATGTGTGCTGTGTGTCGGAGAGGCGAGTCTACGATTCTAGCACGGTTATCCGTCTGAGCTCACCTCTAGTTAACTGTCGATCCAAGCGCTTCTGTTTCAGGGCTCCTGGTGACGCCGAGGCTGAATCCCGCGGTCAAGCTGGGGTGGGAATCGCACTGAGTTCCAGAGCGGAGCAATGTTTGCTCGATTGGATCCCAGTGAACAGTCGTTTGTGCGCTGTCAGACTCAATACATCGGTAAAAGTCTGTCGGCGCAAATCAGAAAGCCGTTGCGTATTCATCATATCGGCGTACGCTCCGATGGACAGCTGTTCGGATGCTACCATGGATGCGTTCTATGACGCTCTCGTTGGCCTTCTGAGGCAAACTAAACACTCAGACATCATCATACTAGTAGACGATTTTAATGCTCAGCTTGGTCGTCTTTCTCTGGATGAAAAGCGGCTGGGAGGTATGTTTGGTGTCCGGGCACAACGCGCTGATAATGGCGAAAGACTGTTGCGGCTGTGCGCATCCCACGGTCTGTATAGTTCGAGCACGGCATTCCAACATAGAAAAAAGCGCTGTGTTACTTGGAGACCTCCGTGTGCTTCTCAGCCGTGGACACAGTTGGATCATATAGCAGTTAGGTACAGGTGGTGCCACTCTGTTAAGGACTTTCGTGCCTTTTGGAGCAACCACCTGGACTCGGACCATGCTGTTGTGCGTGCCCGTTTTGCTTTATCATTTGGCCAGAGGACCTACGCTCGTAAATGCAGGGTGCTTAACTGGCATTCGAGCGATGAGAGTATGAAGAACGCTTACCAAAAGGCGTTGGTGAATAAGTTGCCCAGTTCGAGTCGGATGAGTGATCCTAACGAACATTGGGAACAAATCGCCGTAGCCATGAGTGCAGGCATGTTCCGAAGAAGCTGTTCAGTTTCAACATAACTGGATTTCCGTCTTTTCGATAAACCTCATGAACGAGCGCCGATCGATCCCACCTGGTTCTGAATGTGATGACGGCCGTCGGGAACTTGAACGCACATAATGACGTTATAACTTGTAAATAAAACAATATAGTAGTGCTTCCACTGAGTCACGTGTTCTCTCTACCGCTGTTACAGCCTGTAGGGCGTACTGTTGATTGCATCATCAACAACATCATCATCATCACCATCATAACAGCCATGAGCCTGACCAACAGATATTGTGGCTCGGACTGCCGCTCACTTCAACAGTTACGTAGAGTATCCTACAAGAAAACGTTAGCAAGAAGGTTGAAAATTATTCAAGGAAGACTAAGTGGAAAAACTAGAAATGGTATGGATACAGGTCCGCCATTGACT
>JTDE01000927.1:52357-82256 GCA_014338405.1 Paragonimus skrjabini miyazakii
AGTCAATGGCGGACCTGTATCCATACCATTTCTAGTTTTTCCACTTAGTCTTCCTTGAATAATTTTCAACCTTCTTAGTAACGTTTTCTTGCAGGATATTCCACATCACTGTTGAGATGAGCGGCGGCTCGGGCCACAATATCTGTTGGTCGGGCTCATGGATGCTATGATGATGATGATAACCGATGACACATCGCTAGATAGTGACCGTTGTCTTTTGACATGAAAATGACGTTCCGGTATCGTTTAAGCAGTTTTATTTATATGAAGGCAATACAAATTTTTATCTGTTATCGTACGGAATTAACTCTTCATCGCAAATGCAAATGTCTAACAGGAGACGTTCATATTTTGCTATAACAATGGAGTGCACACATCCAAACGCATCTTCTTTGAGTTCCGTTTGAATCATGCGATACGTATTGCATTCAACTATACTATCGTGTGGACGGTATTGTGTGAATCACCAAACTCTTGTGCAAATCTACACAATTCTTATTTTTGAATAACTTCTACTAGTTCTTCTTGGCAGTCATCTAGAACAGTCGTTCCCTACCGTGTAGGTCTTGGCTCTGAGCTCTTATTGCACCGACAGTGTTGATAAAATTTTAATTTGTAAATTTTAATTCGTGTGAATGTTTTAATCGTAGGGCCTAAAGGTGGTGATGATAGTGATGAGTATCTTCTTCATCCAATGCTAACATTTATTAACCTACTTACTCACCAATTTTTTCGAATCGCTTGGTAGATCATGGTTTCACTGTGAAAGTGGAGGAGTTTAGCATGAGTCTCCTTAGTCCCGCTATTCGGTAGACTGAGAAAACTCATTTCACATACGCTGTAACAAATGACGGCGTAATTTTCCAGCTTCTTTGTTGAAAGTTAGCGTTTCTTGAAGCATAGCCTGCGCCATGTACTAGCGTGACCTTTGATCTTATTTTGTTTAATCTCGATTGGTTTCGTTGATCATTAATCCTGATATGTATAAGTTCAGCAAGCGTTAGAGATTCTTCAACTGTTTCTTAGAGATAGATTGTAGTTCGGCCAGTTTTATTTCAGAAATATCATCCAACTACCTTTTATGTCGAAAAATGCGGGGATCTGAAGTCTTGACATGTTTTTGAAAGGAATGACATTTCCATCAATCTCATGGCCGTATGTATTGTTCAGTAAAATGGCTAGGTACCTTACTTGAGTACGCTGGTTTTATCAACCAGTTATACCCGAAACAATGTTTCAAACTATGGTCTTTTCAATGAAAATCTGTTGGATTTCATTTCGTAATTGGTCAACCAAAATACCTCCTTCAAAAGCAAACACACTTCTGCATGGATAAACAAAGGATGATGTTATGGTTCAATTTCCTCACATGATTATCACAACACTTTCGAACTCAATCAGCAAGAAACACTAATTTGATAACGTCATATGGAGCCAAAAAATCTTCCTCCAGACGGGCGTTTAATTTTGAGACGGCTTATGCAATACGGATATGGAATTTATTTTCACGTTTTTCTTTTTTCTTATCACGAGTCTAAACGAATTTGTGGTCGCCGATTACGAGGGCCACCTTTGAGACTCGTATTTCTGGGTCTAAACCCTGTCAACTACCATTGAGCTCTCCTTTGGTCTATCTACGCGAAATGTTAAATGTATGTTTCCGATTGTCTCCCTGATTTTGTGCCCGATTGTAAGTATTAGAAATTGGCATATTGACACTTCACATTATAGCGTCAAACTGAATATAAAAATCTGTCAACATTGACTACTCTTCATGCGAAATTCCGGTAGGCATTACAGTATATAGCACATTCAACTATCTCTAAGTAAGAACAAATTATGGGGCTTCAAATTCAACTAGTAACATCACCGCAACTATCAAGATGTTTCAGTATTTGCGAATGCCGCCTCGGTCATCAAAGTTTTTGGAAGTAATCACTATGATCTGTACTGTATATTTCAGGATCCGTCAGCAAATTGTGGGTGCTTCAATTCATTTTAGCCGTTTATGGTAATGATAGCGGTTTACAGGCGTTTTTGCATGTCAACTTTGTCCTTTCGATGAATCGGTCATTTTTTTTTCAAATTGATATTACGATGCAATATAATTGGTTCTACAGTTATTGTTTCACTTGCTGACCAAAGTGACCTGTTATGCAACATTGCTTTGTGTAAGTTCTTCCTCCGAAGAGGGTTAACTCCGTCTGATCGGCTTAACTTCATTTGATTTCTCGGGCTTAATTGAGCACTGTGAGGTATGTCAAACTGTGTACAAAAATCGATCGCTTCTCAGTTGTTGATCACTAATATGGTAGCGTATGTCATATTATTATTTCGTTCACACACTGGAATAGCTTTTATCGTCACGGGACATTTTGAGAGCATTGTGTGGTCTGTTGTATAAGCACACTATCCGAATGATCCACGACAAACATCGTTCAGTATTGTGATGCACTTCATGATCTGTGCTCAACAGCTTAGGGCATTGTGGTGAGAACTTGAGGTGCCAAACTTGTTAGATCATGTGCAGTCTTTCATCAAGAATATTTCAAGTATGGCTTCATGACGGAGTTACGTTGAATAAAGGAATATGTGTACACGAAGCCAGACAAGTATTTTGTTTGTATTTCTTTATGCCTTCTAACCGCCGTTTACGAGCACTAGATGCTTTCACCACCTCGCATTCTGTTTTTCGTTTGGCCTCACTGTTGTGGGAAAAGCGGTTCATCTTTGTAAAGGTTGTTATTGTGCATGCATTTGGACACACTAACAGTTAGTGAAGTAATAGACAACTGTTTTGATCCGGTTGCGCATCGCACATTGCTACTCCTGTTGGAGACTCGAGCCAACGGCCTTCGGCTATCTGTAACAATGTTAGTTCAGACGCCCATTCATCAGAAGACATTCACAGTCGCGTGGTTGCATTTAAGTGCTTGCGTTACTTTCCTTAGCTGTTGCTCTGAGTGAAATTGAATAACAGCTGTTTGTGACTCGCCCGCGAAGACCAGTAACCATTCATTGAGGCTCCAGGGGAAATTGAAGGAAGTTTTGCAAGCAGTCGATCTTCGTACTGAGCTCATTAGTGGTTATTCTACCGGAGGATGACAGAACAATAAAGAACATTCGTATTTGTGTTTTTCTTGATATCGCCCTAGTCTTACTCTACAGCAACTATCTAGGTGTTTGTCGCCTCGAACGTTGTTAGTGATGGGTGTACCAGCTGGCCCTTGCTTTCCAACTTTGTATTGGATAACGTTGTAAAAGATGTGCTTGATGTCCCTGTGATGTTGAGTTGCTTTCCAATTGTACGGCTTATGCAGTTGACTGGTTTACCTAGCCTCTCCCAAATATTCACAAATCATACTGAATATGTTGGACTTACGCGCTGATCTGTTTAAAATGGTCTCGCGACTTCGAATTGCAGAGTGAGATTTTTACACTAAAGCTTTCTGCACCCGGCTTGTTTACTGTCGGTGGTTCGGTTGAGTGACTTTATTGGTCGTTTCATCTTCTCTGCTGGCACTGCCTCATCAGCACTCATTATGGCTGAGAAGGTAACGTTAATTGCGAATTCACGAGCTATCTGCGCCAGTCTTGGGAATCTATGGCGTCAGAAAGGACTAGGATTGTCTTTTAAAGGATGGTTACATATACTGTTCACGTGCAATCCATTTTGCTGCGTGGTTTGAGGCTATAACGAAAAAGTGAGTCAAACTGCAGTGCTTGAGCGTCGTCGTGTTCATTACCTAGCACACCTCAAATGGGCTAGTTGCACCAGCACGTATTGTTTAAATTCCGGAACCCGGTATCGATTTGCTCCGCTTGGTTCATATGTGAGTTGGACACTTATCATGCCGTTTAAGTCCAGATGACTTGACGACACTTAGCTTTCGTGTATTAGCCTTGTGTGGCGCATGACATTCAGAAACTGGGACGTTTTTAGTGTCTACTTACAACATTGAGGACCACTGATCAACTAGGTGATCAAAATTCAACTTCTTTTTGAAACATAGAGCACCCTGGTCGATCTGTTTACTATAATCCATTGATGTCGCCTGTGGGTCTGGGAAGCTCATGCTCACTTGCTTTGATGGTTGAAAGTGCCGTTGAACATTGCGGCATGTTGTACTGAATGAGATACATGTCTCCACACAATCAGCGGTTCTAAATATTAATTTTTTTATCTTTGCGTGAACCTTTCAAGACTTTTTTCATCATTGTTGCTGTGACCGATGGCCTGAACAGTATATCGTCTTACTACGTCTAGGGCGATTATGCTTAGTAGGAACAGTTGTTGTCAAACTCCGGAAGTGTTCGCACACTCTTGGAGCAAACACATCATTTTTTTGGTCTTTGAAACCTAATACTTGTCGGCGACATCTTTCTGACACCACGTATAATTAAATTTTACTAATACAGCATATGCTTTCGTTATTTTCACAGATGTGTTGCTAGCTTATCCGATTAGGTAAACTTATCTTTCGCCTCATGTTAACTGTGTCGAGTCATAAGTTGGGGTTGGGACTGAAATACTGAATACAGCAATGATCAACAATGTTGGACACCGTGTGGATAGATCTTGATGACAAAAAAAGTCCATTACGCAAACCTGTCTGTAAATAGGTTTGCGGTGAGTGGTCGCCGCAGCATGATCTACATTTCGGACAAGCTCGATCGACATTCCTTCGTGTGTCGGATCGCCGGCGCAGCCTGTCCGAAATTAGGGCCACAATGTGGTGACCTTCGCACCTGTTGGTTTTATAGTCTGAGTCTATTTCTTTTCAAAGCGCCAGAGGGTGTCAATGCATGATGCATACATCCGGAAATGATTACCGTCGCGTACTGTTTCGAGTATCGAAGTTCGTATGAGCAGTCCACCTACCTCAGGCTTGATGAAGTCTACACACGTGGTCGAACACCAAGAACCTCTGCACAGCTTCCGCACGTAAGGTTCAAGACTTCGAACTGTTGAACAGGACTGATCACCCATTTGTGTCACAAAGTTTATCCGTAATGGCAACCGGCATCACACATGACGGGGCTGCTGGATGTCGTGTCATCTAATTTCGACAATGTGACCGCTTACTAACAGTATCGCCTTTTCACCGACTCAAGATTCACTAAAACTCATCAAGGCAGACCTCCACAATCGTGCTACTCTCACGAAACGCAAAACAGTACAATAAATGAGCTCTAATGGTGCCGTTGGGCAGATCATTTGCGATCCTAAATTTATGTTACGTGTCCTACTTAAAGTAGAAATGAAATGCAGTGAAATACAGGATTTTTTGCTGCGTCACTGTAGCTCGCGCACAGCGTGGATAGACGTGCTAGTTAGTTGCATATGCTACAACAGTACAAAAAGATAACCGCGGCAGATCACTAACAAACGGAATAACTTCAACATTCATGCTGTGGATGTGTTTTGTTGAGTACTATGCAATAAGTGAATTTGGTTGACAAACAACACAGCAGTGCTCCTTTAACCATCTACCACATTGTTGGATAGCCAATAGGATAGGAAATTGACGTTTTATGTTAAATTGACATTACCGAAAGGGGCCGGTGTTGAAATGAACCAGCGTTCGTTGCCAATCAAGTATGGCGTCAGTAGAAAGCATGTTCATAACTAGTTTCAATGAGTCAACTATTTTTGGAAGTATTATCGGATATATCGGTATTGGTACAGGTACAAGTACAATGTTAGCGTACCCGAAGAAACGTCTTCACAGTGGTTTCATTTTTCACCTTATTTGAATACAAATGATTTCATCTACTTTTGTGTTGCAATGTATCATCAGTTTACAAGCTAGTGTGCATTTTTCGAGACTGCAACCTGAAAGGAAAATGCGCGTTACATTCTGCTTGGGCTGATGGCCATTCCACTACTAAAACCACTTAACCGAGTTCGAGAACTGGCGCTGTTATGAGAGTTTTGTTTGCACTTGTTTCTCTTGTTCTGACAAATCTCATGTTAGCAACACATGGCGCTGAAGTGAACAACCCATACATGCGATCTACTTGCAACAGCTATGGGAGAACTTGAATGACTCTAGTCCTCATAACATCTTACGATTGGAAAGTGGTATTTTTGTCTCATACAGACTAACTTCAACATTTGAACGATGCGAAGTTGTTCGCACAATTCTTGATCGAAAGTTTTCCAGTTTGGCGAGGGCATCCATGAGCCTGGATGTGTGGGCTTCTGCTTCATTTCACTTTTCCTTCAGCTGGCATTTGCTTTTCAGCTGCGTAACTTCGTTAAGGTCAGGTTTACGTAACCACATCACTCCTGGAGTGGCACTTGATTGAGTGAAAAATATCATCTGATTCTGCATACCACTCCTGCGAACAATGTTAGGAAGAATTTTTCTAAATTTTAAAATTGTTTCAATCTTTGTCAACGCCCATGCATCCATCAAAAGGTGAACGTGGTCAATTTTTGAACGCTGGTTTTATTTCATGATTATGCACTTCTGAGCCTAACAAATAGTCATGGATAAATTCGAAACAATCAGGATATGGCTAACTACTACTGTCTGTCATATACTTGCTCTATTATCTCGATGTTTCAATTTCAGATCGTTCGTCTACAAGGTCAGATCAAAACTTACAAATCGATAGCTGACTCGTGTGAACAACAGGAAGCTGATCTGAAACAAGATCGGCGAAGATTTCAACGTGAGGTTAGTCCTACTGGGGTGGTAGGTCCCCTTTTTATTGACTCTATTCTTAGAATGTTAGTAACTTATGAACTTGAACTTCTGTTATAGCACAAACATACTTATGACTTCCTCAAACTGTGGCTTTAATTAACGCTGTTCCTAAATGCTGTCAGAGTTCACGTGGGTTTAGTGAAAAAGGATTCTGATTGTTATGGCTAGCCTAGACCAAAATTACTGTGACTTAGATGTTACATTGATCATCCACAGTGAAGTAGTTCACGTACTATTGTGATAAAGCATGATGTTCCAAATATAGTTCTCCAGATTTCTTGACCATCTTTTTTCAAAATGTGTACTTTAGTCGTCCCGTAACATGACTAAGAGTCCAATTACTTCACTTACGCTTGACTAGGAGAGAAGAGCGCAATGTCTTGTGACAGATAATCCAGTAACTACTCCACCTCACTCCTTGACAAACAATCGTTAAACATAGTTTTAGCCTCTACGAAATAGCTGTAATCAAACGCCATAAGAATAGGTGTTTCATAACAAGACCACCAGACGGTGTGTAATACCGGCGCTGATGTCACTTCGGTTTTCATCACCGATAGGTTGTTTTCAAATGTATTCTGTGCTAGAAAAGAGTGATTGAAATAAAAAGAACAAGACGCAGAAAAGAATAGCAAAAGAAACAAGAATTCAAGGAATGACAATTAAACACTGAAACCGGTGTAAGTTCACTTAAACAATACAAAAACGTTACACGAGCCGAAAAGTCGGGTACCTTCAATTTTATGGCAGCATCAAATGTACTATAACAGAGAGGCTGTTTGTCAGTTTGTTCAACCTATTCAGGAAAATGCCTGACGCAAAGGCCGTGCCAATTCCTAAACGGTCTTCGATAAAATTCGTTCCATTAATCGTTTTCTCTCTCCTGATTTTGTTTGATTTTTTCAAGTCAAATATCATTTAGTGTAGGGCGTTCGGCAACAAAATTCCACATTTGTCGGCAGTAATAGACTCATGAAAAAACTGTTATCCATACACAAGCATGTAAAATAATTTATACGACCGGCTGTCATATTCATGAATGGGGTTCGGAAAAGATGTTTGATTGTGTTCATGGCTTTTTTAAGTAAGGGAATTTTTCAGTGATATGCGCGTGCCAACCTTGTCTGTTCTGTAGACCTCCTGAACGCTCTCACCGTAAATACCTGTAGTCTGTTTGTAACACATCCTGTCGTGTTTTAGGTTTCAATTTAATTGCCGGAGTTTGCAACGTTGTTTGCTGTTCTTATTGCATAGCAATCTGTCCTAACTTTCTCCCTCTTCTAAAGTAAGGAGTTGTGAATAGAAATACCCAAATCGAACCAGAACACTTGTGAAGATCTTGCCTGTTACTTCGCCCCTTGTCGCGTATTGTCCTCTCTTAGCTAGGTGTCCATCTGGTCGTAATTAAAAGCTTCTGCGCGTCAATTGAAGATCGTTGATACGAATCTATGTCCAGTTATCTCTAGTCAGGTATTTTTCAGTATGATCCACAATGTTAAAACGGTCTCCTTACCGCTCCCCTTGAGTATCCAATCCAATTTCTCCTGGTGTTCGTTAATCTGTCAAGCAAACGCGTCCAAGATGATGGGCATGCATTAAATTTTTATTCTCCCAACTGCTCAATTCGTTTTCTCAGATGAACATCGAAAACAAGTTGTTTAAACTTTTGTAAACAGGAACAAATTTATAAAAATAACCAAAATTTTATAAGTAATTTTGTTACACTAGTTCTTAGGGTGAGTATTTCGCGTGGTTGAACAGCTGAAGTCATTCCATCTAATCATACCGATCATTTGTTCAGTACTCTTTTTTCTAAGGATTTGTCACATAAGGTTACGCAATCATCCATGATAACTCGATAGCTCTATCCGGTAATTGTCCATTTGTTTCATCTTGCATATATACGCGTATGTGCTTTTCGGTTGAAAAACGTTACGTCAGCCAAATAACATGTGTACCTTCATTATGTGTGTCCCTTTGCGGGGTTAATAATCCAGACACAAATGTACGTTCGTCTTAATTTCAGATGGATGCAATTAATGAAAGTGTTCTCTTTTTTATTCCGTCTGGTCTGAAGCAGCAATGTTAATCGAGTTGAACAGTGGCAAGTTTAGATTTTCGAGAATTGTTCTCCAGCATTTGTGACTGAACGTTCAGATGCTAGGGTTCGGTTGTGCCGTATGAGTTCAATGGTAAAGTTCTCAACGCGTCCACTTGCCAAGAATGGTCGTTTGATTGTGAAATGTACGGTCACTTGTGGGTGATTTCAAACAAACGAAAATTATCGATTTTTGGGTGGTAATTAAAGGCGTTTGTGCATATGATAACTTGCTAATATACTTCAGTGGCCATGATGTGTTGTCACTCGTTTCTTAAGAGTTCTATCTCGGCCTTGAGGACGATCGTTATCGGGATAGGCGACGATTCCTTCAACTGGCGTCCTCGGGAGTAAAACCAATCCTTACGTAGGTTGTTTCTATTATATGGCCATTACGGTGCTACCCCTGACTGCATTCTCGGTGGGAAAAAGATCCACTTTTCCTGATCATGCGTAATATAAAGTGGGTGGAGACTCTCGTCGCATAAACATCTAAGCTGGCGTGTGCAATTTTATAGCAACAGAAAGAAACGCACTCTTGATGACCTTAACAAAGAGGCCGATGCTTGAATGACTTTTGAAATGATTGAGTGTGTGTTGGCAGTAAACCTAGTTACATGTGATCCGTTATTGTTTAGGGTGCGTTTTCAAAGACGGATATGAATGAAATGATTATCGCGAATTTCGACTATCATTTATCACTATACACACGTGAATGAGCGCCGCATTCCAGCAAGACACTGTTCAGTTACAAATATGTGTTACAGAAAAGTGACTTCTCCGTACAGTGCGCATTTTTGACGAACCAGCCTGTAGTTGTGATTTAAACTCGCTGGAAACTTTCCAGAGTGCTCTCATTCGATTGATATTTCGTGATACTTAAATTCAACACTTCATGATGTCATGGGAATAGAATAATTTGGGTCCATTTCCCGTTGATTTGTTGGTCAGATACGTGTCGAAATACCGTATAGAATTTCATTAACCGGACACCAATGAGTCCAGCCAGTTCGTACTGGAAAAACTAGGCGGTTTCATGGTTCGTATGGTTTTCGATAGTGTATTAAAGAGTAAAAGCCTTCCAACTGAATTTCGCATATTGTGATTTCATGTACTGTATTTCTTAACATGTGCTTTCGCAACTAAGGATTGATGAAACTGTCTGTCAAAACGTATTGTATATGCCTACGCCTAAGCCTCATAATGTGCGCTGAACATAAGCGTCATAGCGGAGAGAGAAAGGCAAATATTGAAAATCAGTTAACTGAAAACACCAACAGGAAAGTCGTCATGGACTTCGGTTTCGCGCTGCTTCTGACGGTTTGTGTAACCACGGGTGTACATTGATTTTCGGTCTTCAGCCGGTAATGCTCTACCTAACTACGTCTTAAGGTCAAAATCATGTACGTTACAACCTGCCCCATGTATTGTTAATCTACCTCCTGTTATCAACCGTGGGAAACATAGGGTGAAGCAAGGCTCGTCAGTTTACCATGCTTTGTATCCTACGGTGACTGCTTTTGTGAAAAAAACGGCGAACATTTTACATGAAACATATGACACTGAAAAGTCTCTTCCGTAACATCTACAACAATCACTTTTTCAATGCACAACTTATCTACAATGGCCACCATTAACAGTTTCCAACATGCCCACTGCTTTGCTCCAGTTGTTTTCACGTCGTAGTCAGTTTCGTCAAACCTGAGGGTTCCAGCTTCGCTTGGACCCATGTGTGATAGAAGGGTGTAAAACCAGCCAAGCTGCCTGAGGACCAGTTGAACATATATCGAGTGTCTTTCAGTGAAGCGAAAAAATAGGACATCATTGTGCTTCTGATGTTCAGACCGAATGATAAATTGTATATCCATGTCGATGCCTTTCAGTGGTTTGAACAGTTGGATACATCAGTGGTTTCAGAGAGCACAAAGCAGACGTATGCCAGCTTTCCTGTCCAGTGATCAGTACACATTCCATTGGTGTGCAACATTTGTTCGGCCTGCCTATTTATTTTGTTGTCACTCAGACGCTCACATCTCCTCTATAAAAGACTGAGGAAATGGAGCGAATGAGATAAACAGCCTGTAGAAGAAACAAAGGTTCCTCAGTTACAAAGTCGCCTCTGAAAACTATTAAGCCAGGGCTGCATATACTGAAAAGACGTACCAACTTACTGCCAAAGTTTACTGATGTTCATTCTGATTTGGTTACGTACTGTAAACTAACGACTGTGAAACAAACATTCAAAAGCTGTATGTTAAAAAAGGAAACTGATAATATTATACGATACATTAGCTGTGTGTTTGACATTTTTATTGTTCTACAACTTATCGCATGCAGTTATTCTGTGGACACAGTAATGCTTTCTGTCTGATAGGGTTCACTAGGTGGTGTGCTGTACATTGTTCTTTAGTTTAAACGGAAGTGATTTCATTTTCATCCCCATTGTTTAAGTCAATAGTTCCGTTACTATTCTGTATTACATTACGTAATCCGCTTAACTCGTTTAGGGGTCGTTGGTAGTAAAATGAACGAAGGCTAAACATGAACATCAACTGCTCTTTTTTTATAACATCCTTTCTTGCCAGCTGACTCTTTTCCGTTATTTTTTCAATTTAACAATAGGATAAACAATGCACAAACAGCTTTATGGTCGACAGTGTTGTTACCTCAAGATAAACAAATTTCTGTGTGTTGTGATCACCAATTTGATTGCACTTTTGCGTGTGACTTATCGGTAGGCAACTATTTTTGTGTTGGTTTCTCTTCTGGTGGATTGAAAAACAGCTGTTATGATATTGTTACTACACTTACGTAACTTTTTCTGCAATCCAACAGGGAAAATTAATGTTCGGCGATGTGTTAGTTCTGCTGAACGTGGGCGTCCTCGTTTGAAGTTAGATATTCAACTAGTTTGTAATCCATGGATTGTCCAGTGGAATTTGGACGCATCGGTGTACATGATGTAGAAAAGCCATCTGGCCGAACTACCTTTTAATCGGTCTCATACAAAAATAGATCTTAAATGGTTGAAATTATCGGGTTTTTAAGCCTCTTGCTTTTAGCCAGTGTAAACTGCTGATCGGGTTCATTAACTTCCTGCTAGTGGAATTTTAGATGAGACCCATTGTGAAAATTCAGTGCTTTGGCTGCATTCTAACCAGCGACAGAAACACCAGGCCTCAACGCGACAAGCGTTCTACCAGCTGAACTACGAAGCCACGCCAGGAGCTCGGAAATTTCACATTTGGACTCGGTTACTCACTCGACCAACTGTGTCATAGGGGACCCACTAAATGATCCAGGAAATCGGCTGCCCCGGCAGGATTTTTGGAACAGTTCACGCTGAAATCCACCAACGCCATTGTTGAAATTTGCGAGCTTCTGGCGTGGCTTCGTAGATCAATTGGTTGAACACTTGCCGCGTTTGGGCATGGTGTTCCTGTCGTTGGTTCGAATCCAGCCGAAGCCATGGCGTTTCACAATTAGGTCTCATCTAAAACCATAAATCAGTCAAACTACTTACTAGTAATACTAGTGAATTGTTCGTAGGTGATCTTCGGGTCCTTTTATGCTCAGTGAACCAGTGGGTACTGATTTTGGACACATGTTCTACCACTGTTTTTTAGTTAGCTTTTTATATCAATGACCGTCGTTTAAATGTTTCCTGTATAGTCTACCTGACACTTGCTTACTAACTACGTTTATCTCGTGTTGTTGCTATTCATTGTTGTTACTACAAGTTTTCTTCTCGTTTCTCACCTGTGTCCAAAATATGTGTCCACGTTTGTCATCTGTCATCAAAATATGTGAGCTCCATCCACTCGTCCACACACATTTTGTTCACCTGCATACCGAACGCCAGCTGTCTCTAGTTAGTAAACTTACGAAACATGAATACTACCGAGCGCAACATCACAGTTCAACTATCATGGGATTGCACATGGAGCACGTTCTTGGGCATTGTGGGCAACGTTATACATCAGTCAACTAAGACTAGTCGGACTGACGGTGGTGTCCAGCTTTGAGTGCCTTGGTCTGTGACGCGTGAAACGAATCACGTCACTAATTTCCGCTACTTTTATTAAAGGTTCAAATCAAGAGCTGGTTATGAATCTCTTAGCTCCTCCATGCGTTTGCATTTAGCTCTTACAAATTCCGCTAAATGTGTCACTTCGAATGTTTAGTGAACGATGCTAAGAGATAAAGACGATGTGCCAAAAGTTATTTGTGCTCATCGTTGTGGGAAATTGATCCTCGTTACTTGTCCATATATGTCAGCCACCGTTGCGTTACGTTACGATAAGACATGATGGCTATTTCAAAAGTTCATCTACTGACTTAAACGCTCAATCAAAGCTCACGCTGCGACAATTGAAAACCAGAGTTGTATGGGGATTCTTTGAAACATTTATTTAGTCCACAACTGTTGGCCGCCTGCTTGATGTTCATTATCATTCTGTGAGAACATTTTCACTCAATCTGATGAGACTACTCGCGAAGCGGACGTCCGAAATTGGAACTCCACATCAATGAAGTTAGTTACGATATCTGCTGCTCCGGAACTTATGATACTGTCTACAATCGCTCGCTTTTAGCGGAAACGTAAAGTTTAATAATCTATTTTTTCTTCCAATAGGTGAGACTATTCAGTGCGAACGTCACTGAAAGATTACCTGCTGCATATTTTGTAAACTCATGTTGTACAACATACGCGTACGCCCGAAAACTAAAGGGTACATCAACGCCAGGAAAACCAGGGTCTGGAAACGTGTATATGTACTATGCGTTGTGCGTCACTAAAGAGGTCGTAGCTGCACCACTGCCAAGGACATGAGTACATGGCAGCTTTTTCGTCTGACCGCTCCTTTTTGACCTGTCTGACAACGTTTCACCCAGATAAACCGAATTCATAGCCAGCATAGCCTTCCGGATCGATGAAGTGCACAAGCCTAACCACTTAGTCGACGTAGCGGAATAGGTCACTCAGATCGCTGGTTTTAGACGCTATCCGAGATGACAGTGTATCGCAGTCAATAGCGCTGCTGCATGCATATCATTACTGGTTCTTCTGCTTAGTCTTCTCTTAGTGTTATTATTATAATTATTATTATTGTAAGCCTTTTCAGTAACGTTTTCTTTCAGGATATTCCATATCACCGGTGACCCCAACCATAATCTTTTCTGGTCAAGCCCAAGGCTGACGATGGTGAGACTAATATGTAGCTGCCTTCTTTTGTTTTCTTTGCGGTAGCTCCGTGAGGTTCAAAACCAACTGGAGGATTGCAAATCCGAGAACGCCCGACTGATTCGCAAACTGGACAAGCTGACTCGCAGTTCCGTCGCCCCGTCGCTCAGCCTAGTTGGGGGCAGCTTGCGTGGAGCCCGTGAGTCCTCGGCACATCGTTGATCTTAATCTGCAATTCTTTGCGGTCCAAAGCAATTTAGGTCGACTTTACGTCATTGTTAGCCGCCAACCTTCGCTAGCATCACCTGTCTGTTGTACCTTCAAGTTCACTCGATTTGTTACTGATTTCCATATTTGTAAATTCCCTTTTCTTTTGGCATGGAGAAGGCCTCCAGCCAGCTGCACCATTCGTTTAAATACCAGACAGCTTTGTGTCGGCTCTCTTTGTTCATTCTTGTTCTTTCTCGTTTGTGTTCCAACCTATTCGCCTGCCTCCTCCCTTGATCAGTCTGTGCGTGTGTGTGTGTGTGTTGTAAAGCAAATTTTGTACATCTCACGACCATCGGTCATTTTACAACAGATACACGCACGTATTCTAAATCGGCTTCACCATTAACCAGTTTGTACCTATTAATGCGCTCTTATGCGTCCGAATTCACGATCGTTTCTTGTACAGGAATTCACATTTCACATTTTTTTCATTATTTGTTTTCATCCGGCACCAGCCTGCTCGATTATTGGCTTTGCTTAGAAAATCATGTCCCTTGACTGTCACCAACCTTTGCAATGTCACATCTCTCTCTGACAACACTCAGCCTGTTGCTTACCCTTGCCTTATGGAAAATGGCCTGTTTGCAGTGCATAAGAGTGTATGATTTTCTCAACCTGTTCTACCCCCTTGTTCTTTCTTCCCCTGTTTTTCTCGATTGCTCATTTGTATTGTTTTTCCTTTTCTATCACCTTTGCCGGGTTTGCTTTTCCGCGCTGTCATTTGGTTTATTTTTATTTAAACGATTCTCTGCTCACGTTTTCTTCTCCTGTTTATGTTTTCAGCTGTTGTGTTGCGCTCACCAGAATTCAGCTGTCGAGTGTGGTAGCGTCATTCGTGTACTGTCAACGTAACTTTTCAGTCCACAGTGTTTAAAATGCTACGGTTGGTGTCCAGTCTCCATTATGCTGATTAGCAGATATGCAGGATATCCAACTTAGTGTTAGGTTGCTGCTGCTCAATTTAGTTTAGCCTGACTACGATCACATCGGGGTACACAGGCGGAGTCCACTTTTGAGTCTGAACCATATGCGGAATTCGGCTACCTGCAGAATTTGATTGTGTTGTAAACCCTCCTAAACGGTACACTGGTTCGATCTCGGTATAGTGGTACGCTCGATAAAATCGGATTCTCGTTCCGGTAATAATTCACACGAAAATCTCGGTCCCGAATAGTACCACGACTGTCCCGTACTCACTCCCAAGGCAAGCCAAAAGACGCGTTCAAAATAAGAAGCTTTGTTTCGCTACAAAAACGTGTGCGGGGTAGGGTGATAAGTACAAGTTATTTATAGGGCACGTCATGAACACACATCCCCCCATCATGAGAAACAGTTAGGACCACACATGAGTATAGCGGTATAAAAAAGTCTCAACCGATTTTGAACAGTTCTGCTGGTTCGGACTGAGTCGAGTGATTTTTTTCCTTCGCTCTCACGACGGAGGCGTCCTTGGGCCGGTCACATGTTGGGGTGCCCTAACAGATTGTATGCCTGTTGCTGCTAATCTAGTAAGAAAACTTCATTTAGTCATAAGAAGTATGACAAATTTAATAGTTTAAATGAGATTCAGTTGTAAAAATGGCTTCGGTTGGATTGGCGTTAGTCTCAAGAATCCCATACGACATGTGCTACACGATCCGAGGTACAACGATAGTTCGGACATCTCACTTGTGCATTTGGTTACTCTGGTGCCGCGTTGTGTCATGGAATCGCTTGAATAATTCAAGGAGTAGACCGCTATACTGAGAGTACTGACGCTGAAATCCATCAACGCTGCTGTTGAACTTTGAGATTATATTACTAAGTAACGTGACAGATTTGATGGTTCAATTGAGATTGAGTTTCGAAGTAGCTTGGTTTCTGTTATGTTCATATCATCGACAAGAGCCGCATGTCCTTACGCAGCATATGAGCTGGTAAATAAGAATTCTTATCTTCATTGTTAATTTGCCTCAATGTGCAATTGTCGTTTATGTGCAGTTCACCAAACTTCCATTATGTTTCTTCAGAGATAGACCTCCTCTAAACAATCGTTCTGTTTTTAGGATACAAAATATTTGTTTTTTTTCCGTAAGTTACGTGAAGAGAATGACCAACACCTGAGACACGGTTTTAATAATCGCACAGAGCTCTGCCTATTTTAATCAAGTATATCTACGTGCCAGTGCGGAGGAGCGTGCGCTAGAGGGTCAATGCGCGTTTAACTCAAGAAGATATATATTTTGTCAAAAAAGTTTGCGGTGAACAATAGCACGCCTTCAGAGCTATCACAACTCGATTTTCGATTCCTTACATTCTCTCTCGTTATTAATTGAACCGATCACTCTTGACGAATGGGGGCGACCAATACCGTGTTGTCCTGTTCGTGATTGTTCTCCGTTATTTTTAGTGCGCTGATTTTGTAATTGATTCATGGTTTATGACGATGCCTTTAATGTATTTTCAATGCAGTGTAAGTCACCGACATATGGCTGTTTACTGTGTATTATTCTATACACCCAAGAGCGACAATCACTGATCACTGATAGGATTACAAAGTGAGTCGTTACAGAAAATACACGCAGATTACTTAGAACCAATGAAGTGATGTGTCTACGCTTGATTGATGTACACACTGAGTGGATCGACGTTGGCGCACATATTAACGCTACTTTGGAGTCTTCACAGATGCGATCGACGTTTGTGGTGGTCGCGTACTAGCCATATGATAGGTACCCGTGTGCTCTGTGTCTCGGTAACCGTAATTGTTCTAATCATGTATGCTCTCTTGGTTGTTCGAGTAGGTAAAGTATTTGTCACTTACTAAGTTGCTATGGTTTCCACCAAATTGGAAGGAAATGCAGCTTTCATTTTGACAAAATTGGCTAAGGCAGTTTTGTTTTATATTTGTCGTACACATAAGCTGCCCCTTCGTGTCGCGTCAAGTTTATTAATCCAGATCAATCGAAGCGCGATCCGGTCAGCTGAAATGTCTTGGCGGTGTTGCGTCGTAATTTCTCACCTTAACAAACGTGTTGCTAGTGACATCGATCTCGGATGAGCTCTGGTGTTGTTTGTTCTGCCACCATTAGCGGAAGGTGAGCTGTCACGGTGACGTATGCCCGGTCTAACCATCTTCGTTTTCCTGTCGCATTTGTGACCTACATGGCGAGTCGTTTGTCAGAACGCGATTCGCCGCATTCTTCAGTATTGCCTAAGCTAGTAAGTTTGAATTGGCGCGAGACTAGCAACATTTTATGAACGGCTTGATTCATCTGTACTCAACACAATAACCCGATTGTTAGGCTTCAGCCAACTTGTACTTCCGCGAATATATTCACTGGTAGCCACTGTTTGCTCCATGTGTGAAAAAGTTTTTCATGACCGAAGGCGTTGCTGGTTCTACCGTCTCTCCAGTCTGTACACTCGATCGCAGTTAATTTCATACTGTCAGAGTTACTAAATCTGGACAGTTTGAGCAGTAAAGGTGCACACTTGGATATCGTTGGCGAGTCGGAGAGGAATGCTTCTGTGATCAATTATGGATAGAATGGATAGCAGTCCTTTCCCAAGAGTTTACGGAAAGAATAGCAGAGTTGATAGTTGAACTCAGCTCTTTTAATCTACAAACACGGCCGGCGGCATCCCTTTCCGGGTTAGCTTCTCACATTGAACGAAGCCAAAGGGCGCTTGAGGATTGCCATCGCCGTAATCGACTTTTGCCGCACCGCTTGCGGTTCCACTCACAGCTCGTGTCCAGTATAATACCGAAGGGATAATAACAGGAGGTGTGTGAATGGATGCCTTTCTGTCCATTCGGCCAACGCTAGCTTGCCAGATGGTAAGCCAGTACGAAGATGAAACTCTTGTCCCTCGAAAACAAAAGAAAACGGATGGAGTTGAAGGGTAAAACCTGAGCTGGAAAGAGGGATATTGAAACAATAGGACAAGGAGTAGTTCTGTATAGGAGTACATATTATTCCACTTCAGATAACAATGAAAAGGAAAACATGGACTGTGAACCTATCAAAGCATTCCGCATACGACGTACCAACAACACTGAAGAGAAACAGAGGCAAAAGTTACCGTGACGCAAGATTTTGGAACGGAGAGCGGATGGCTTACCAAAACATGGCGGTCGCTGGCTGATACGAACGAACAAATAGCTACTGCGGTCATTACTTGTGCCTAACATACCCGTCGCCTCTTCACTGACGGTGTACCATGAGTTCGTTGATTACCCAACATTCGCAAACAACCAGCGCACTCATCGCAATGCCATATGGTCACCGCGACCTATGGTTTCTTCGCTTACCGTGCGCTTGAATTCACTGCCACGCAACTGTTGCTCATCAAACCTACGAATGCTTATCCGAATCGTATTTCTCCAAATTGAGTCCTTCGAAGGTCTAAACTTGATGTTAACACGAGTGACTTACTTGGACAACATTCTGATACTACAGCTTCTGGCCACCAGGACTTCGCTTACCTGCTTTCAGTTGCCCGTATAACAGTTGTTTCGGAATCCGTTCGTCGCCTATTCTACAGACGTGGTCTAGCCAACGAAGGTAATTGAGCATCAACGTGGCTTCAATCCTATCTACCTCTCCTCGGCAAAGTATCTGTGTTTGAAAGCCTGTCCGACCAAGGTACGTCTTAGACATTGCAGTTGGAAGTGGCTCACTTGTCGCATATTCTGTCAATAGGGTGTCAAAGTTACACTGTTGTACGACACCCTAGACAGTACAGTTGCATAGCTTACAGGCAGCTTAGGGTTAATCTTCAGATTGTGGTTCTTTCAGACTCGTCTGGAAGCAGCGGTAGCTTTTGCAGTACGAGGTGGCAGCTGGCGGTCCACAGACAGGTCTATCAAGAAAGCGCTACCGATAAGCAGAAGTTTGTGCAGTTATTTACAATGATACGGATTCCATGTATAGGCACAGCATTTCTGCTCAGTGAGGGCTAAAAGAACGAATGTCTTGTTTGTGTTGATATTCCAACCAAATTTGGATGTTGTGGTCACGAAAACCGTGATCACTCGCTTAAGTTCATCTTCGCTGTGTGCAGTTACCACACGATCATCTACGAACAAAAGCATTCCAATAGTCGAGCGACACGGCTGTTTTGGGCACCGAAACATGGAATATTTAATGGCCACCATTCATGCAGTCTTCGTCTCGAACGCCGTCCGCACACACAGACGTACAAAATCACCCTTACACATCAGTACTCGCCTGGAAATTTGATTTCCGGTAGGATATTCTGAGCTGAATCCCTATCCGACCTACCAGCTCTGCGGATCTGGCAGCGGACCAATTTAACATCGTTTCAACATGTAGCATCAACAATTGCTTTGCGAAATCTTTCTGCATGCGTCGTATTCTTTGTTTCTATTTCGATCAACCATATTACAGGTTGTGACGTTATGTGTACTGTTGCTATCAATCACCGGTAAGGTCAACTTTCCGTGATGTTTATGTAGTGCTATAGATGTGGTGTCGGTCGTCTCATGTGAAAGTTATTCCGCGATATTGAGGAGTTTGATCGTTGTTTTAGCGTGGCTCTGAACGTTCGTTCGCTTTTTAACTGACGTTCCTCTCTTTCTTCAAGACACGCAGCTATACAAAAGGAAGTGTTGCAACTTCGATCCGACGGTGCAGGATAACCGGGTTGTTTGTTCTCATTTAATGTCAGTGTGCTAGAATTATGGTTACGAATAGCATGGATATATTCACACTGTGCAGTACCAAAGAGTTGCACATCTAAATTTCAATCAATTACGCACACATCGGTGACGTCAAGTTTTTTGAGAAATTCTGTTCAAACCTCGCAAAATAACCGCATGGATCCATATCGGTTTACTTGCTGTCAGCTTCTTCGCAGTGTCGATGCGTCGTTCTGTTTCAACTACTCACTTTTGTCGTCCCTCGATAATAAATACAAGATAATCTTCTGTTTTCTCGATTGCAACGGTACTGCACTACTAGAGGTGTACAGTTTCCTTCCTCCACAGAAAATGATGTTCAGCGGTCTGCCAGAGGATTATTTTTTGTACTTCCTGATTTACACGCTTAAATGGTCCTGCGCCTTCCCCACTTGTCATGAATTCTGTCGTTTTTCGGGGCTCACTTTCACTTCTGACGAGGTATGCAACTACTGGCGGTATTCAGGGATATTCTTTCCATCTAGCCCCTTAGAATTGTCTTACTGAACTAGCTATTTAATCTAACGCACTTTCTTGCAGCTACATGAATTAGTCTTCTATCTTTAAGGACTACGCTAATATTAGTTTCTTGATGATTGTTCCTGTCGACAGGTTGTAAACAAGATTCTTCCTTGGTTCCAACCTGTTAAGTAGGTAGATTCTATGTTTGACCCCAACTGGGCACCATTCTCCCATATCAACGGTGTAATTATTAAAGGGAGGATATCCGCATTTTTGTTTAACGTTTGAAATCGTTTTCAACCTTACTTAATCCTATCTTCCGCTTTATGAGTGCACACGCACCACCTCCGTCGATACATTGTTGTTCTGTAATTTCTCTTCGTTTTTTGACCAAACTGTGAATTATTTTCTAACTCCATCAGGCTTGTTGAATTTATTTTTTAGGAATTTAGAAGCACCTGAATCGTTTGCCTGAGCAGTTTTGTCCGACTGCAACCATTTTTTAAAATTCCGATCTTTTCACATATACATCCACATCTGTAAATAGATCCCGTTACAAATACACAGGTGTCCACGATTCTTCTGTTCTTTCTTATTTTGCAAGACTTCTTATTAATCTCGACTATTTTGTCAAAGAATCCACCGTAAAATTGGAAATAACCTTGTTAACTACTCTGTCGAAGATGTGATCATGTAAATGATGATTTTTCACCTTCTTAGATGCATAAATTATGTCCTTGTCTTGACGCGAACAACGAAGGAAATTAAAGTGACCTTGATCAATCGAACTTCAAACGCAGATTGACGAATCAGCATACGTGAATAATTGTGCGCCACATAGATACCGTGACATATGTGAGACGAAGAGAGAGATCACACCCGTTTCAGGACAATTACCCACTCGCACCGAACAGGTAACAATCAAACGATCTTTGTAACCCTGCTGCATAGTGATCACTTTCGAAATGATTTGGATGGTCTTGCAATAAAGTATGACCATTAAGGGTGGCCTTCTGTTTTCTGTATGGTTGATTCCTGGCTAAGTGGGTTGCACAGTGAGTCGAGACTCCGAAAGTGACCGTTGACCCTTACAGGCACTGGGTAATTCTGAGTAGATATATACAGTATTTCAAAAAACTTGTAGACATGACTTTCTCGATGGTTTTACCTTTTCGTGTGTTTCAATGTTCAGGAAACTTGTGTGATGCACGCGGTTTTTTTCTTAGAATTCTCAGCCGATTGCATGTACCGTTTGTTCATCTGAGAACTCCGACAAAATGAAGGTATCTGCTGAAAGATGTATGTTACATGGTTGACAGATTTTCATAGTAACCTAGTCGGCCGCGATCCCGGTGGTTCGATTTTGCGGCTGAACGTTCTTGCTCTTTGATTTTATAGTTATGGTTGACACAATAAAATTAGGTAACCTCCGTCTTTGGGCTACGTCTGTTCTGCACACTGGAGATGAGATCACACGAAAGCGGAAAAAGGTCATCGTGCATTTGCAGCTCCATGTATTGTACGTTTGAAGTAGCGGACCTTACCAGTTTCGATGGTTCTTCTGGCAGTAAACACACACGTATTTTATGTGACTGAAAACCAGTGATGGATTTCTCGACAAGTAAAACTTCGAACTTCATCAGTACTACCGAACAGTTTGTAATAGCTACGAAAAGATAATCTGGAAGGGATAGATATCGCAGCGTTGAAGTTTATCTTGTCATCCAACTCTTTACCAAACGTTGTGAAAATATCCATTGTTGATTCTGAGCGCAGATTACGAGTATTGAACTAACGCTGTCCTTTGCTCTCGGGATGTCATTGCTCTAGCAAGCACAATACAATAATTTAATGTAGGAAGTGAACCCAAATACTCCATACGTTTTACTGTCCATCTAATCCAGCAATCGGGATTAAACGAAACTGTGACATCCTTCCAAACGACAATGGGAGCACTGATCTTACAATCATTGTTATGGACAATTTGCCATACTTCGAATTGAACTTCACCCCCACTTGCTGGCAACATTCACATTCCAAATAAGATCTTCGACCAGCCCAATTTGGATGAATGCATCAGACTCGAGTTTCGTTCCTATTAGAGCCCATCAGTAGCGTATATCCTTGTCCGGACCGGAATTTGCACCCCAACCCTCTTGCTTGTGAGACTAACGTGTTAACCACAACATCAGTATCCCCACAATGAGCATAACCGAATAATTCTATCTAAATGCTAAACCATCACCTCGTGTGAATTGTGTTCAGCTTGCCCGATCATTCTGTAAGAATGATAAACAGAGCCACCGTTCAACCCAATTTGCCTTACGGCGTCAGTATATTGTAATACTATACGAACGGAAAAGCTTACGCCCAGAACAGGCTGTTTATTGTACTTTTCTAACTCAGTCAAATCGGTACAAAACGAATATGAGAATAGGGTAATCTTTACCAATCGAACGTTAGAGACAGAAGGACGGCTTGGCGCATATGAGTTCGAAAGCGCCGTGTGGACACGGCGAGTGTGTATATGGAGGCGGAACAGAATAAACATAACCAAATGTCTGCGTGTCATTTGGTATCAGCCGCCTTTTGGATACAGTGATACAACTAGAAAGCTGACAGTCATTTTGAGTGTGTATCGCGTTTCGTTCGTCTTGATAATCAATTATGATTTTCTGTGCCAGTGAACAACTACTCTGTGTTAGTCAGCTAAGCTCGCTGCTGTTGGTGATTACTGGAAGCAATCACCGTAGATCATTTGGCGTTTCTGCTCTTCCTATCGGGATGTGGATGTGTACGCCTAGGCCAAACCAAAGAATTTCACTTTATGTGATACATTCTGTCTATATATAGACTCGGTAGCATTCGGTAATGATAGCTCACTGATTGTCCGACGCCCGTGAAAAGTGAAAGAACGCATGTCGACTCAGACGTTCATCAAAGATGCTTTGGTTCAGGGTCTATGCTCATCCAGTGCACAAGCTATTGAGTGAATGTTCATCAGTATCAGATGGTCATCCACTTTACGAGTAGTCCACGCCTGGTAATCCAGTTGCGCTTAATGCAAATTTGCTTAGCATCTCATGGTGAGAACATGCAAAACTGATGTTGACAAGTCAAGCAAACTCAATTATGCATCACAATTAATTCTTCGATGTGGTTCTCGGCCTCGTTGGAACAACATGCGTTCCTTTACCGTCCTATACTTGTTTGATTCGTCGGTGTGGTCCACCCCATTGTCCTTGATAACATGAAATCAACGCAACTGTAGAAGTAATTAAATTGACAAAAATATTTTCAGATCATCTTCAGTACAAGACCGAATTTTCTTATTTTTTTCCATAATTACGTCAAATTGTCAGTTTAGCAACCTTTTTTAAATTACCCGATCAAACATTCTGTAGTGTACGGCGATGCCCGTGTAGTTGTTGCTCTAGTCTCACAAACACTTATGAAGAACATCAGCTTTCTCCCTTAAATGTATTTCTTCCAAAAGTAGTCTGAATTATCACATTTCAAAATATTGAACGGGTGATTCCGACTGAAATCGTACTTACGTTTTATTCCTCGAGCATAGACTTCCGGTATCTGTTTACTCATCGTTCATGGGTTGTATTTAATTCAGAATGAAAATATGGTGTTTTGATGCGTCTCAATCAACGTGAGTTTGATCATGTGACCTTGGTCTCCTCTCTACAATTGCCACCAACATTTGGCGAATGAGAACTTTTGTTCAAGAAACGGCTGGCAAATCCGGTATGTTAGTTGTCTCCGAGCAAGAATAAAGCTCATTATGCAGTGTATTCGTGAGTGATTTGTAAGATCAGTTCTCGATCCTCTGTTGCCGGTTCAATTTTGAAAACAACATACTTTATCAGAGCCATGCAATTCGGCTCTTATCAAGGATACGGATGTGTGGATATTTCCGGTTAAATCACCACATTTTAGGGTCTTGAAAAATAATGTGGCAAATTGTAAAAGTTTCTACTTCACCATTTTGCTTAACTTGTAATTCTCCAATCCTTGAACTGTCAACCGACCTTGTGGTATGTAAAATATTCCTGTTAATTCTCCCAGTGATGTGGTTAATGTCTTTTGTCCAACCACTACTGGCTTTGGTGTAGTGTGATGTTTATGAACGTGTTTGGATTTGCTTTAACTTGGCTCAGCTGTCACCATATTACCATGTTTTGTGCATGTGCGTGTACACATGCGAACAGGAAAAGCGCTTTCTATTGAGCTTATATCAGTGATCGTATAGAGTTGAGTTGCGACTGAAAAACCTACTTCCGTCCTTGACCGCCTGTATAGTCACTGTAATATGAGTGTCGGTTACTGTATTAGTGGTTGTTAAAAATGACCAATTCCTACATCGTGCACACTGAACCGTGATCATGATGAATGAAATCATTGTACATTGGCCACAGTGAATGTATAGTTTACTATCATTAACATTGGTGAATGTGCTGACTAGCGGAGTACGATTTACATAGGAAACGACTACAGTCCCTCTTTTTTGTGGGAATCTTCACCGTTAGTTGACTTTGTTCATTGTTCAGACTATAATGGATTTCTATTGATTCTTCATTTCAGGTAATTTATTAGTTTGTGGCTGTCGCTTTGAGTGGTAAATTAACCGAAGGTCACTGTACTTATGCATTTGAATGATATGATACCATGGATAATCTGATAAAAGGAAAGTCCAAGAGACACTTAATCAATATGGAACTCGGAATACTATCGATTATCTTCCTCAAAAAGTAATTTCTCATTGGGAAGCTGAACTTCATCAGTCTAAAATGTAGTTTCATCTAAATCTTGCTCTACCGTTGGCGGTGCAATCCGCTCCGATAAATATTCGCTGCCCACCGGTATTTCTTCACTCGAAGTTTACCTGTCTGACATCAACGCATGCTTACTTACCTATTTCCACTCAACAAAGTAAATACATCGGGCTCATAATTGTGGTCAAAGATAAACAAACATTGTTTGACATCAGAAAGGTGACATTCAGCACGATTACCACTCACCAGAGTCGCCTACAAAGTTGTCGTTAATCGGTAGAAATTCATCCAACAGCAGTTAAACTGTTGACGACTCGCCATTATTTTATTCAGAAAAAGTCTCCCATCTTACCCTCGCTTTGTTGTGATTAAAGATTAAGTAATCTTCGTATCTTGTTGACCAATCAGAAGTGCCATAAGTCGCTCGACGGTTAAAAATGTGGTCTCCAGTGTTAGACTGTGCACTGAAGTAACATGCATAGTTTTGTACTGGTCTGGCAAACAAATCTGAAGAATGTGCTCCTCGTTAGTCTATAGGAATTTCAAGAAATGAATGAATACTTATTGGTTATTATACGTTGTCCGGTATACATCAGTCTGCATCCCTTTTTCCCATCAAAGTTGGTTTGAGCCCCTTTTAGATTCATCAGAGCAATATTCGTTTTTGTAAGTAGATGAACTAGCTCGTTCTTGGTCCTCTTTCAAAACCGACTGATAAAGTTGCAGATGTCACACAGGCATTCGAGTATTGGGTGTGGTCCACTAAGCTTTCTGTCCACCTGGTCACCAAAATTGCTGAGCAACTTTCGTTGAGTTCAACCGGTCTGTTGAGAAAGAGAACCGAATACAATTCAGCTGATGTGCTACAGTGCTTTGTTGACAGTAATTGAAGGTTAGATAAATTTTGATGGTAACAGTCAGCGTGGAAAGGACGATCTGTCAACTTCACTTCATGTCACCAATTAATCCTGAGGACAAAATTACGATCGAGAACAGAATGAAAAGAATGCAACATACTGGATCAAATATAATTTCGGTTGTGTTTACCTTCCTGGTGAATAGTCCTATCATGCTTCTGTTCTGTCTAGTTGACAAATTTACAATGACTGGGCACGTTTTCGATAAAACGAAGCATCCTCATGCAACTTTCCCCACCAAAAACTCCACCATATTAATAAAACTTGATAAGTTTATTGTGTTCATTACGCAAATGATGGAAGCGAAGTTGGCTATTTGCTTGCTGGAGTAATGCTAAAATCATATAATTTCCGAAGCTGTGTTGATAACTCTTCAAGTTACATTAATTATACCGGAACCTCATCCAGCGTCAGACCCCTGTTGAGAAAAATATATTGACGAAAAAATCATGTAAGGCAGAAACAAAGCGGAACGGTGCAATAAAGACACTGAAATAACTCATCATCATAGACAGCAATACATCAGTGGTTCACACTGATGCTTAACTGCCACACAACCACGAGGAAGAAAAAGTAAATCCTGTATAGGAAGCAAGAAGAAGAAAAAATGGAAGGGAAGGGGACCTAATCGCTAAAAATAGCTACGTCTACATTCAAACATACAACATCAAGGCGCCTACACCTTGCAAACAAACAACCGAGCTGTAAGTGAAAGTAAGGCGTCATCAGCAACACAGGTACCTTATGGCTTTCACTGCCCCGCGTCATTAAGTGCACTCACTTCACAGACATTACGGACAAACAACGACAATATTCTCACGTCACTGAGCCCGATTAGCCGCCATCTCATCTAATGTCTCCAGCCACGGGCTCCGTGATTCGCGAGTTATCCAGTCCAAGAGACAAACCCGACCTACAGTGGCCAACTCCTTGGTGGACGATTTCATTTGTCTACACCAGGTCATCATTTGCACACCTCGCACCTTACGCCAATCGACCACAGCATCGACAAAGAGTGCTCGGTGTGGCAAGCGATTAGCTGGCATCCTTAGTACATGACCTAACCGTCTAAGTCTGTGCTAATGTACTGAATGAATAAAAGAACTCGTTTGACAATCAGTGCCAAACACCCACTTCCTAACCTCCTCGTTGCTTACTCGTTGGTGCCACCCGATGCGAGCGACTGAACGCAGGCATCGGTGGTCAAACACCTGAAGACGGTTCAGGTCTTCTACCCTGAGTGGCCAGGACTCGTTGCAATCGATATAACGACGCCGCAGTAGTGGACGCACAAGACCCATAGCCCAAGTAGAGATTCGTGTTGACACACTACGTCTTATTGATTTTATGACATGTACAGGCGGCCGATACGGCCCAGAATTGTTGCCAATAAAACGCAAGGCAATTAGGTTGTCAAGGTCAGTCACGGCCAACCAGAGATCAGCCAAATAATGCAATCAGTTTGGCACTGTATGTGCGATAAGTACACACTTGAAAGAAGTGCAAGCGAATGGTAGTGACTGTTGAGATTACCAAGAAGTGGTTTTAATCCGTTTGGATTGATCAAATGATATAAGTCTGTGGGAATGGTTGTTTCGTTTGTGTCTGCTAAGTGCGTGGCGATGGAAGCTGAAAAGGTCCCTTATTAATCATATTGGTGATAGTCCCGGTTGAATGCAGCAACCATAGTGTATTGTGGCTGATGTCACTTGTCCCGGAGGAACGAAGAAAGTGGTGCACACTAAAAGGGACTTCATGAACCGGCATTGTATCTTCCAATCGGGTACACAAAAATGGTATGTAGCTAAACAGGATACGTTACTGAGCTATAAACCAAATCAGGCTGGTTGCGGAGCTTAGTTCATTGTCTATATTTCATAGACGCTGTCATCTCTAACATGTATTTTATTTTTTATCTGCTTAATTTTGTTCCTTTCACTATATGCACCTGAATACGCTGTTCATGCTGGCCGTTTTTATCGACTTTGTTTTGTATTAACTGTTCCTCTTCTAATGTACCACTAAAACAGAGTTTCGAACTCTGTTGAGGACTTGTGATTTTGCGGCTGTCAAAATCGAGACGTACATTCAATAGCTCGCGTCCAATATTGGACATAAGAACAAAACTTCACCAGGTCAAGTCACTTCGGTCAAGTAGAAAGCACAGATCTCAAACGGCACATACATATTTAATCTTCAACACTGCATTAGGTTACTTCTGAGAATCTATCCTTAGACTCGAATTTCATTTACTTTTATATTAAGCATTGCCAGGCGGATTCAAAAATTAAACCCAGGAGGATATCAATCATCATCAAGTCTTAAGATAAAATCGTTCAAAGCCAGTTGGGTTCAGACGTGTCATTGGCATCAACAGCTAGAAATCTACTAACAAGCGAACGTTTAACATTGTTCGAAGTCTTAGGGCTGCAAAGAGCGTGGAAGCCGCTATCACTGATAAAACGCATCACCTTTGCAAATTAATTAATTATTCAAAGTAGACAATGAAGCAAATAAAACGGCAGTTGTTTGGAAAATAATTACCTACAACAATGCAGTGTACAAAGCGAAGACGTCTGGTCGATTCCATGGCACTTTGAAAACGTTAGTCACGGAGGCACGGCCGTTCTCAGATGTTATGGTTTAGCTGTGGTTTATAAGAGAGGAGTGCTTTTGCGATCGACTTTGAGTGGTTGCAGTAGCTAAATCCCGTCCGTAGTTTGGGCAGCGAAATCAAGAGACGTAACTCGTGTTACGGCAATTGGCATAACATTTCGTGCAAGCTGAACGCATGGGAACTTAGATCTTGGTTATAAGTGGTATACACAGAGAAAACTAGACATCGGATTAAAAGCGGCAACCACACACGAGCAGGCTATACGATAAATAATCGGATCGCGCTATCGAGACTGTCTAAATGCATTTAGTTCGGCTAGTTACTTACTGGGAGGGCTAAAATCTTACCACAAAGCACAGTTGGATAATTCAGTCTGTTCGTGAAAAACTTTCACTCCATTACGTCACCATTGTATGAACTCCTTCGAAAAGACAGGAAATTTGAATGGACCGATGACGCCCAGAGGGCGTTCACGCGAGTGCAACAAGCGATGAACGAGCAGCAACTAACTCTGAAACTTCCGAATGCAAAAGAAACGTTCATCGTAGCAGCAGATGCCAGTGACCGTGGCATCGGGGCAGTACTCAAGCAAAGGGAAGGAGTAATTGAATACGCCAGCAGGGTCCTGACTCCAACGGAGCAGAAGTATTCGACCATTGAAAAGGAATGTTTGGCAATCGTATGGGCACTGGACAAGTGGAGGCCGTACCTGTTGGGTCAACAGTTCCACGTGGAGACGGACCACAAACCCCTGGAGTGGATCAGGACTGTTAGGGACCCGAGAGGTAAACTGGCCCGATGGGCATTGCGTTTACAGGAATATGACTTCACGATCAATTATGTGCCTCGTTCGAGCAATTGCGTCGCAGATTTTCTTTCTCGACCGCAAATAGACGACGAACTCTCCAAAGTGACTTTTGGAGTCAACGGCTTAGTAATGGAGCAGGACCCACAGACACTAGTGCGTCTACAACATCAGGACAAGGTCCTCCGGAAAGTGATCCACGCTCTGACAAGTGGCGTGAGGATCCCCTCGAATACTAAGGATGAAGAGCTGAAGATAATTGCATCTTAATGAAGAAGAGTTGGCTTAAACAGTGCGGGCGTATTGACGGGGAAGCGGGGTGTTGGGCTCTCTTGCGTGGTAGTCATCCCGAGAAAATGGAG
>JTDE01000927.1:82356-100327 GCA_014338405.1 Paragonimus skrjabini miyazakii
TTGGGCGCTCTTGCGTGGTAATCATTCCGAGGCAACTGAGGAAGAAACCGGTAGCAGATTCTCATGAAATGGCACACACCGGATGCACTAGGACATACGATCTGCTGCAACAAAGAGCATATTAGCCGAAGATGAAAGAGGATTTGACAGCCTACGTGCTTGCATGCTACCAGTGTCAGTTACTGAAAAGCGACAATCGGGGAGCCCAACAGCCCTTACAGCCAATACCGGTTTCCGAAATCGGTGAACTCTGGTCGATGGATCTTATGGGCCCATTTCCACTAAGCGCCCACGGTAACCAGTACGTTCTGGTCATGACGGAACACTTCACCCGTTGGGTCGAAGCTTCCTCAGACCGGGTGAACCAGTGACAGATTTGGCAGTATTTGAGACAAGGTAGACGTAGACATACAAACTTCTTATGAACAGAGAAGATTAGGCAGATACGCCCAACTGATGGAGCTCTGACAAATTATCGTATGCATCTCCTTACTCTACTGAATACCGCACCGAACGCTTCAGAGACGGCAACTCTGTTCAGTTTCTAGCATTTTATGATGTATGAAGGACTACGCTTCGCAGTTGTGCTGGTAAATCTTCGCCGGTACGGATGTGTTTGGTTCCCCTTATAATGAGTCCATGGACTAGCCAACTGAAATGTTAGAACCGATAAAGCAAGAGCTACAAATTCACAGTTTTCGAAATTCATTCGAATTTGGTTAAACCATAACAAAGCCGAGCACATTACCTCAGGATTTACCACCAGTCTCCATTTAGGGAGACAAGTAATTTTCAAAGCGAATGTCGGGGGGAACAGCCGAAAATAACCTAGATTGCTCTCCAGGTATTCAGTTCTTTTTTGTGCAGCTGGATTTGTAAATCGTAGATCTTCGTCAAAAGTCGATGTAGACCTTGAAATAAAATGGGACGAAACGGTCTTACAGTTCAATCTGTCTATCTACATAAGGTGAACTCAAAGAGAATCCAAAAAAGACATGTTTACGAAAAAATTCAGCTGCTTTGGTGCAAAATTATCTTGACGACACAAGCCAAAGTGAAGTTCATAGGAGGTTGTACAGAACACGCAATATTTCAAATTCATTGACTTACAAGCCAGAGATTGGACTAAGGAAGACCCTCAACTTGGAGTGAACTGATATATTTCCAATTCCTCCTGCTATTTTTACGAAAGAGTACGCTGTCCTTTTACTTGTTGGGTTCAACTTTGTGTCCAAACGGTTAATGAGTTCACCATATTACTCTCATGTAGGCTTCGATCTAGTGTGCAGCGTTAGATGTACTCATCTTCTGTAATCCGGTTCGCGCGATATGGCAGTGTTTCCAGTCTGATTCTAGTTGGTGTGTTACTGTAAGTTTTCGAACTTTTCATATAGCACTATATATATATATATATATATATGTACAAAGTAGTGATCGTTTTTATGGGGTCGATTTTCATTTGAATAAGTAACATTTATTCTGCTCTCAAGTAGCTCCGTTAGATTTGCCTACCCAGTATGTTTATAACACAGGTTGATCTAATCCGGAATTCGCCCAATTCTGAACAGTTCATCTTCTGGATAAAACCAAACATCGTACACATTAACCCTTCACAGATTTTCAACTGATCCGTTCAGTTATGTTTGTTTATGAAATCGATGGAAGCGATAACACAAGTTTGGTTTGGTGTTCTACTATCTGTTCGACTTGGCATTTAGATTACAAACTTTTTTTCGTCATAAAAGCAGGTTTATCTTATTGTGTTCACTATAAAAAAGGTCAGTACTCTTGTCGGTTTGAAAGTAAATAAAAAAACCATAAAAGGGATATTGAGATTAGTCTAGTATCTGGAAAACTATAATTATGCAAATACGTGATGGTCGATAATCTTTGAGATTTGTCTAACTAAAGAAAAGCAATGCAAGAAAGTCATTTCATATGAACAAACGAGAACTAGACATCTATACAAAACAGTAATGAACCGGTCAGTAGCAACTACCATCCTTATGCTTCGGATTTCCAAGTTAGGTTACCTGAAAATTATGCATCGGTAAAAAGCCTGTACTTATTTAATTACAGATATAAACTTCGACAAAACTTGCGAATGAAAGGTCTGTCTTCATATCTCATCGCTTCCTTTAATCAACCTAATATAATCAAATTTCCAATATGTCCCATCGTCGATAAATGATGAGAGCACTACATTCATGTTTGCACTGTATATTTGCAGTATGAATTGTAGCTTGATTCAGCTAGGGAGTTTATAAATTCATAGCCACATACGGTCAGCTGAGTTATCGTATACATGACCTTGTGATCTGAGTTTACCATTTAGCTATAACCTACTTAGTATTTGCTTTGCTTAATCTCTTGCGGTAGCTGCATAAGACTGGTACATGTAAACTGGTCTACTGACGTTTATTTGTTTAGTTGCGGCCACTTCTTGATAATTGCATCAAAGTACTCAGTCTCTAATATGATAAAGTGATCTCATTTAAAATGTGTGCTCCTTTGGCGAGAACCCGTCCATATTGATCGACAAAGTAACAAGTAAGATGTGCTCTGCCGAGTTAAGCTGCTTCCTCCAGTTGTTCAATCATCTGTATTTCTTAGAGTATCAGTGTACATCATCATGTATATTGTAAATGCTGTCATTGCGTTGTCAGTGTTGTGGGCTTGCACAACCCAATCGCATCTACAACTTCACCATATCAGTCAACAAACTCAGTCACACAAACACTGTACAATTGAGATGTCCAAAATAGTGCAGACATTTGGAGATCTATTAAACTTCACGGATTCTATGTTTCGAGATGCCCATTCAGGGACCTTTACTATCAAGGCCGAAAACAATCCTTCATCTGTTTACTAGTTATTATTTCCCCATTACACACTTTATTAGATGCGGAAAAATAATTTCGAACAAATTTCACACAATAGAGCTGAATGAGGTTTCAAATTTAGTTTCGGACAAACGTGGTTCTACTTTTGCTGCTAGTATATTTCAAAACTTTGCAATACGATTAAGAAAGCCATTCAGTCGTCTTCGAAAATTGTACTTACTTCATTCATGAACCTGTAAAAGCTTGAGGAAAATACCTGAAAACAGTTATTTGCAAAATATGCTTATGAATTCCACACAAATACAATGTGAAGAAGACCAAGCGTTGATCAAATGACCTACATTATTTGTTCAGGTTACCGGTAATTGTTCTATCACCCGTTAGTACTTTTAGCATGCAGTTCGGTATTACCTGATATCTGTGTATCCACTATCCTGCTGAAGCGGTTAGTAACCATTTTGGTAGGTTCTGCACACTATGCACACTGTGCAGTTACCACTGATCAACGAACTGTGACTAACCGAACTAATTCATTGAAGTAGTAACTGTAGGCGGGGTATCCGAACAAAAAACTGTGCGTGTACGCGTTGTGCTACAAACGTGAACACGATTTCAAGTATCATTCCAAAGTTTTTAGATTTCATTTATTTTATTCACATGTTTTAGTCAGTGAACGTGCAAACGAAACTTGTATCTCAGTTCTTACGTGTGAATGTACTCTTCGGTTGGGATTCATTTTTGAATACGCAATGCTTTTCGATCATCCCACTTCTCAAAAATATGAATATTTCTTTGCAGAGTATGGCAATCAACCGATGCAGCCCTCACACTTATCCTCTTTGACAACCAACTATCCTAGTCATGATGTTTTGTTCACATTGACTTTGATGCATCGTTCGTGGTTGATCCAAGCCCCTTTCACCTTCAACTGGACAATTCGACGTGGAGATAAACAATACTTCATCCTGTCAAATGCATGTGATCATCCACGTCAACTACCTGCAGTCATGACTGCTCATTGATTCGGCAGTCGATTACAAGGTCACATCATGTAAAATGTTGAACATGAATAGAAGTTGTCATTGCGTATCGAATGAACAGGTCAAAAAACCTGACTACTGAAGTGTTGAGGCCCCGATGAGTAACAGTAAGACAATGAACATTAGGCTACTTTGTTATAGGGTGTAAGCAAGAAGCGGATGAGGGAATGTCACCAGTAAAATAAATGAGTCACACTCACAGTGGTTAGCTAAAACGAAGCCTGGTATCAGTCGAAACAAGTTTTAGGTCGTTTTTTTGCAGATAATACATTAAGAACACATGACAACAACTAACTTCCGGTAACGTGCTGTCGTGGTGAGGGTCAAAATAGCTTGATCCAGCATTAGCTGTTGCACATTATATGACGCGCTTTAGTGTGAAAAAGCACATTTTCATCGAAATATCTACCTGCAGGGAAGATAGCGAACCAGGCCGTACCAGTTATTGTTCAATGTGATTGTATTTCTGAAGAGGGCTGACGTTCTTTTTTGAGTTTCACGGTGTTTGTGCTAACAGTCGATCATTTTTTCGCCCGCATTCGAAGCAATTGTCCAAAGTTTGCTTATGGTTAGTGTAAGCGCACTTGATCCGGTGTATCCAGGAGTAACGGAAAATTTGCGTGAACAGAGCCGAATCTACTTAGCTTCCGAAACTTCGTGCTGTGCACATCACGTGCCGGATCAGCCAGCCAAAGCAACGGCGACACGTGACACCGACGAGACTTAAACAGTTGTGCTTTACGTATATATTGCGTAGTGTGTTAGATTTACTTATTGGAGATGCAATGTGGTTTCCGTCACAGCCGATGAAAGCAAAACAGAAGGCGGTCGTAGCAAGGTTTCCCGGAAAGACAGTATCAAGCTGATACAATTAGCCATAACCTACTGGTCCACACACTCAACGATCACCCTCAGTCATTGTATAAGTTTTCACAAAGCTATATATCAAATCATGGGAACTTTTAACTAGTGTTAGAACATCTGCTTCTTTTCAGGTAATCGATAAAGCGTGGAGCCTATTTCAGTGGACCCGTGATTCATGTAAGACTGTGTTCAAACGAAAATAATCAATTCGTTCTCCAAAGTCACACCCAATGGCTTAAGCAGAGCAGAGAAAAAACATGTGTTGCCATATGTTAACACTTCTCTTATTGTCATCGATGTCAAACATAAAATATCTGCGCAAAAGGGAAAAATACTGACTACACACGCATACAACCACACGAATTTTTTACGAAACCATGACCATGATGGCTTGCCTCAGCCATTTTAAGACACAACGCAGACTGATAAGCTCGGATAAGCATCACTTCTTAAAAATGGGTGAGTTCGGGTGTCGATTGCCTGATAGTATCCTTATGAGCTTAATGGGCCATCCTAGTGATCTTTTGTTACAAAGTGGTTAGTAGTCGATGACGTGTGGTTTTGTGCAATGGGTTCATCAGCTGAAGCTGGTGCATCATCAGTTGTTTCAAACATTTCAGGATGCGTTCGATCATTTGCTATGTTAGCTACCGAGTTATTCTACTTATGCAAACGTCACCGCAAATACAAGTAAACTGACCCTTAATATTGGAGGGGAGAAAGTTAGACGATGTGAGCTCGCGAGTATAGAAAACTGACCATCTGGTGACTTGAACTGAGTGCAACTGTGCAGCCGCACACGTTCGAGCTAAGGGAAGCTTTAATATTGATCTGATGTCGTTCACCCAGTGAATGGAATAAATATCTACTTGGATAAACACATTGCTCTCGTTCACTGTAGTGAGCCTTCATGAATTTCTCGAAATAACCAGGTACTATTAGGGCTTCCCCCGACATCGCTTGTTCTGTTTGCAGTCTGTTATAGATGCCGAGTTCCATGATACAAAATTTTGGCCAAACCACTTTTACATGTAATCAGAGCGCAACTGAAAAAGTGGGGTCACCGAACTCAATATATCCCCGGTGCAGAAACCTCTTCTAAAGCGTGTTTTGCTGTCCTGAGAACTGAACATAATTCAACATGAATTAATTCTCTAAACTAAGTGAACAGCACACCAGTCTCTGTAGATATGATGTAGGCTTATGTGGTGATATTTACCGGTAAGTCTGAATGCGTGAACCTCAAGACAAGTCGACGTTCACCAGGTGAATGCTGGGACATGTGGATAATGTTCTACTGTGATGAACCTCTTCAAATGTGTGCAAATCGTTGACTCAAATGACGCAGTTGCCATATAAGTTAAAAGCCAGTTAGGTGAGAAACATAGAAGGCACCCACACATGACCAGTATAGTGAATACTCCTAACTCAATGGATTACTTGAATATCGCTCATAAAAATGTATTCTCATCCTCCTTCATATTATGCTTACAAACCTGTTCCTGAATGCACATAAACCAGCAATCAAAATCTTTCAAATCGAACACCACCTGCATCCGATCACAGTCCTTGCATTCAGATAAGCCTTTCGGCTGGCCAACTTCGTAAGAACAATCTGAACACTATTCACTGGCGGTTGAGGTTGAGCGTTTAGAAATGGCTGATCGGTCACGCGTAGTTTGAGGTTACAGGTGTTGTGGTTAACGTGTTAGTCTCACAACCACAAGGGTTGGACTGCATATTCCGGCCTGGACAAGAATATATACTACTGGTAAGCTCCAATGGGAGCGGAACTCGAATCTAGTGTTTCTGTACAAAATGAACCGACCGAAAGGCTTGGTTGAATGCAAAGTCTTTGATCGAATGTGGATGATGTTCGATTTGAAATGGTCTTCATCCCCGAACTTCAATCAAAATGTTGTTTTGCTATTTAGGAAATTCTGAGTGTGAATCCTCGTCACTTGGCAATTGCTTGGGCTTGGGCAGCCTAACAGTATCCCGAACCATGTATGCTCACACTTTCGTACCACTGTAACTGTTTGATATTGCAACGTCAGTCTTTGTTTTGTTCGTTTTCTCTCCGTTGGTTTCAAGTGCTCGTAGACGTTGATAGTATGGTTTTCAGAGTACCTACGATGATTACGTATGCAAACCAACGCATTTTCAAAATCTTAATATTGATCATTAACGCATTTCTAGCTTACAGATTTCACGACTTAGTTTTATTGGCTATGTCGCACTCACAACAGTCGGATTTAGTAAGAGTATAATGTTCCCCATAAACGGAATCAAATCTACGAATCAAGTAGTTCAACACTTCTTGTTAAGAATCGTACCGTATTAATGTATCCTCACTATAAAGACTATCACATTTGGTAATCATTAACAGTGAACTCCAAAAGGCGTCATGTAGTTAGAAAGTATTGTCACAGTTCCAATAACATCTGCAAACTGGTAGATCTTACCACCATGAGATTGGTTCTACGATTTGCTGTTTTTTTCTCATCGAGCTAACGCACACAAAAATGTGTCACTTAGGTGTTGATGTCAGAAGAGTTTAAATTGACTAGTAAGTATTTAAGTCAAACGTAGAATTCAGACAACCAGGTTATTATACAGGCTGTCCTCAATAGCTGCTTTAGAAGGTAACCGCTTCAGCAATACCAGATCAGTCAATCAACGCAGAAAAGATGACTATAGAATAATGAATAAATCTAACTGTAACTTATTCTGATCACGGAAACAACACAAAAGGAGTCATTTGGCACTTCAACACCAGACACTGGGGCAAGGGATGAGCTATTTGAAAATTCAGGCGGATATGTTACCCAAAATCTATCGCAACAGACTGTTCACGGTGCATCGAGGAGTGGTAGTCCGTGTGATGCTATCGGCAACAGTTGTAATTCACTGTAAACTGTGCATATTTTCTCTCTATTCTAAAAATAAAAGTCATTCCTATAAATAAAAAACCGTGTCATCAAATCAAATCAATCAGGCAAATCACATACTTATGGATTAGTCGGTTTCGTCTGCTAGGCATGTCGATCGATAATCAACCGCAGGAGTTAATGGACAACATAGAGGGTGTATACTGTAAGATGTTACGGTGAACAATACATCCTGGTTATGAAAACAGTGTAGTCATTAGAGTAGAGCGCAGTGTGGTCCCATAATGCACACACACGCATGGAAAGTAAATATTAATCAGCTGTTTATTAACAGAAATAAAACGGAAGTTAAATCATCCTCAGTTGCATAAAAGGCTGGCACTGCTACATTTTGTTCAGCAAGGAAGGCAGCTCCACAAGTGATTGGAACAACTATTAACAGTCCACATCTAGGAATCCAACGTATACAATATCCATGGGCCATAAACCATTACGACAAAATTAACAAAAGGTTGCTTTATCAAAAGGTGACTCAAAATCTACCGTTCCTAAACCAACAGCTCAGTAACCGGCACGCTCTAGAAGTGAAGAATAACGCTGGTAAGGAATTTGATATCCATTTATCTGAATGAAGTTTATGCATGAAAGAGAAAGCATGAGTTATAAACATAACAGTTAGCGTAACCAAACACACTGATAAAACTGACGATATCACTTGAATTAATAGAACTGATCAAAGACCATTATATAAGAGAAAAAACATGCCGAACACGGTATAGAAATGCAGTCAAATTTGGGTATTTAAAACTATGGGCACAGAAAGAAATCGTATCGGTAGGTCCTGAGTTTTATAGCCTACCACCCCCTATTTGGTTAACTAAGACAGTTAGAATGTGTGTTGACAATAGCGAATAGTTGGCTTAAGGTGACAGGGATTGACTCGGTTTGCCAGTATCAGGGGACACCCGTCAGACAAAGTTATTTGCCAGCAAAAGGGAACATATATTCACTGAAAGATTTACAAAGGGATCCCAGTATCACCCTTCTGCTTTCGGATAAGGGATAGGTGCGGATATTTTCGGCAGAACAGATTACTTGATTAAGATGGCTTCTGTTTTACAGGACAATGGTAACATCTACCTGGACCAAAATCGAAAAGATGTATTCCGTTCGATAGAAATAAACATAGTAAATTATTCAAAGTAGCTAAAAACTGGTGGCTTGAGTGACCAGCAGGAGTACGAAGATGTGGTACCGAGAAGAATATTGATACCATGTATGTATGACCTCCCAAAGATACATAATTTCAGAATTCTACTGCGACCTATTTTACTGATGACGAACTTACATTGTCACAATCTAGCGAAGCAGTGAAAGTCCCTGAGTCTGTCAGAGCCCACGTGCAGCTTGAAGTACACTGATGAGTTTGTTGAAAGCATACGCAATCCAAACCTTATAGAGTAGTGTATGACATGTTTCGATGTATAGTTTTGTTTACCACTGTGTTCTCAGCTGAAGCGATTGACAACATTTGTAAGCACTCGATGGGACACAAAACTGAATATGATCGACTTGTGGTTTATCTGTGCAAACCTCTCATTCTGTGCAGTGAAAATGCACAATTTTTATTCGGTGGAGAGTTCTATCGCGAGGTAGATGATGTAGTCTTGGGTAGTTCACTGGGGTCCGTGCTTGCCAATAGATTTGTGACTTCGCTTGAGAAGAAAGCACAATGCCATAAGCTGAACGCATCTGTACAAAAGATACTCTGACGATATATTTGTAACCTGTGAATCAGACTGTCAGATTGAATCTACGTACATGCATCTCAATAGCTTCAACTCCAGTGTCAAATTTACTGTTAAAATTGAGAAGGACGACTACTGCTGTGAGCCAAGAACACGGATGACGCAAGGGTTATTTATTCAAGAAACCTACACATAGGTTGTGCGTTTCAAAATGACAGTAAACAAAAACACACATCTGCATATGGTACTGGTCCCAGAACGTCACGGTTGCCACAGACTACAATGTTCAGTTCCTTTTTGTTCCCTTACGTACCAAGAACCATTTCATGCGATGTTGCACTCCGATGTTTCTTCTTGTATTTCCTCCCGGCTACACCAATGTCAAAATCCGTGCCTTTGTCCCACTGCTGACTAGTAGTGGTGTGAGTAGTATAGTGCGACCCGCCTTTCTTACTACACTGCTTATCATCTTCGGCATCTCGTTGGTCTGTGTATATGTTATTACCCTTCAATAGTGATGATATAGCACTCTTGAGTGGAGGATGACTGTAGACGGCATTGCTCCCTCGTGTACGTCAGCTGAGCTCATTTTGCTACAATCAGAAACGTACATACTTTTGATCCCGGATAAAGATCCACCACCAATAGCCACCAAATGAAAACTTATTTGTGAATCTACGTGTATATGCAGATTACAGTAAGTGGGTCACACAGTAAAAGCACCACACACTGGAATCTCGGAGCACATCCCGAAGTGGCTTCTGAATACCCAGAAAACTGGAGCGGCTGAGTGCCATAACAAACGCTTCCTCGACTCTAGCTATACGATAGGCACCTCAATGGCTTCACGTACAGCTTGTCAGATTGTAAATAATGTGTTTTGGATTATTTTACAGTGCTAACTGTAAATCTTAATGAACCAGTTTTATGCTTATAGTAGGAGAGGATAATGAACTTAGCACTACCTTGGTAATTCATCACAGTGAGTCCAGTCATTTATTATACTGTTTTTAGCTATTCATCCGTTCATTGTCAAATTCCTGTTACTTTCCACATTTTCCCACCTTGATCACCTTGATCCCTGTTTTTAGTTTGTTCGTGTGTGTCCGATATGAATTGGTTAAATGAACGGGCTGATCACATCACTTGTTAATCGATTAGTAAATGAACGATATTTGAATCACTGAATAATTTGTCTGCTATTGGTATGCACCCCCTTTATTTCACTGCCTATTAAGTTTCTTCATACAAGAAAAAATACTCAGACATGTCACAGACGTCCCCAGAACCGAACTATTGTGGTGGATTGCCAGGCCGGAGGTGCGAGTATTCAAACACTCGGCGGAGTACCTCAACGCGGAAGGCAAGCACGTCCACAAACCCTCAACGATCGGATGGCAGACAACGGGGGCAGTCGGATGAGCAATTGCTCGACCGGATCGGACCAACGGGCGAGACATGGCAGGCAAAATGGAATGGACGACGAAATCGGAGGCTCGATTATTCCAACACTCGGGGGAATATCTCGACACCACCGTCGAATACAATCAAAGCCCATCGTGGATAGGTGGAGAACACGAGCGACCGGACGAGCCATCGCTCAACGGAATCGGACCAATGAACGAAGAATGGTGGACGGAAAACCCCCTAGATAGACGGCGCCGATCACACAACTAAACCGGACAGAAGAGCACATGACGCGTGAACGGAAACCTGGGGGTGTTGTGGACTGGAATGCTGACTCATAAACGCGAGCGCGCGCGTAGCATGTGAACTAGCGCGTTGGACAATAAAGATTGTGCTTTATTGGACGCCTTTTCGCTACACTATGACTGCTAAGTAGACAAACTATACTATTTTACCAGTATACACCCATCTTTTTATCTATTTGGTTATCAGTTCGTGTATGTAACTGACAAGAACTAATTAATTGAATAGCAATTCCGGCCTCATGCAATTTCGAACACGCAAGTTCACTTCATACCTTTCGACATTTATTCATTTTAACTGGACGTCACTGAATTCGGATTACAAGTCTTGTAATCGAATAGACAGTGCAGCTTTCTCCATCCGAAAAGAGATACTAGGGTGGAGTTTGCTCTTGTTGGAACACACTAATAGTGTGCATATGATTAGACCCGTCGAAATGTTGAGCTCATTTCACGTCTGTCTGAGTCCACCATGCTGACCATTAACTTTCCATGCCATTAACTTCACAGAAGTCGCAACCGAATTGTACACCTTCATATATAGTATCAAATATCTGCAAATACTGTGTAGGATGTTTGGTCATGGTGACAGGAGACACGGAAACACACAATAGAACCAGTGGTCGATTTCTCAATTGGGATTTTTCATTCACTTTGAAATAACAAAACATATTCGGTTTGTTGAACAATGTTGCGTCTACTGATATATCGCAATGAATGCCAGCTTTGGATATGCGTATGACTGATACTCTGTTTCTGTCAGTCTTATCCCTGACCGCTTATTATTTTCACAGAAGTTGAGCGAATCTGTCAATGACTGACGTAAACGATTGAGTAGTTGTGGATTACTTCGCATTAACAGAGCAGACGGAACCTATAACACAGTACCAACTGCCTTAATGGAAAGTTATTTAGGCCAGTAGATCTGCAAAGTAACGGTCAGTCATAAGAGTATCAGTTGCCACTAACACATCGGACGATGTAATTAGCTGGCACTTTAATGTCAACCACTAAGCATGGCATTTACTGTTCGCAGTGTATGAGGACAAAATAATGCGCGACTGCATACATTGTGAGCAGTCACCTGGGTCCTGTAAAGTATCAACAAACAATCATACTACTCACCACTTGTAAACAGTTTGATAAGAATGTTATAATTGGGTCTCACCTAAAATGTTTTCAGACGATAGTGGAAGGGGAAAATAAGAACTTCCCTGGGTCCACTCTTGACGAAAACCTTAACAGGTAAGTGAAACGACGTTGAGGAGGAATATTCACAGGATAAAGCTCCGCAAACGTAAATGGAAGTTAATTGGTCTCTAGCGAACATAACAGGAAGAACTTGTTCTCTTCAGGTCCTAGAAGATATACAGAATTCCATTACAGAAATTCATCGAGAAAACAAATAAGCCGATCACTTACTCAGTGAAGTCCATTAACGTTACTGTATGTGGCCGTCAAATCAAACCAATTCTAACGACAGAAGTACCGTTACTAAAGGTCTTCTTCGGAATCAGTTCACCAGTTAAAGCAATCAATCATTGTTTCTACCATTCTTTCAGACGACCGTCTCTATCAACCAGTTTGTGACGCCGTTTCACTAGAATAGCCATACTGAACTTGTACCTGCTGGTCAAAATGATCTGTTCACTTTCAATTACTGCTTGTAGTAAATGTAATCAACCGTGTTACGGAGGCACAAACAGTCTGGTTGATTACGAAAAATTTGACTAAACGCAAAGCAGCATGAGCCAGGAGGAGGATTATCCCCGGCTCACAAAAAAGTGACGTCGATTAGACCTCTTGCATCAGTGCAGTTTCCTGTCTCTTCTTGAAGTAAGTTGTTACTTGGTTAGCGAAATGCACTCACTGAATATGTTCTTCACACTGAAATCACAAACATAATTTCGGTCGTGTGGTGGAGTGGTTGCTTTCACACAAAACCGGGAGAAGCACCTCGATTACAATTTAAAAATACCTTATCAAACGGGATTCTTCCCGTGATATTTCATAATACTCGGTCATGCGCTCATTAACGTCCGGGATATCCGTTTTCAGATATAAACATGTCTATTTCGACCTTCTTATTGTTTTTCTCAGTTTGGGTGAATGCTATTTGCGTCAGTGACTGAGTCATTAGCTTCAACTTGACAGAAGGATCAAGTACCATTGTTCAAATAAACCGCCATTTCCAGCTGCTGTCATTCCTTTTTAGGTCTAATATACGCAGTAAGTAATACACACGTTTTGTAAGCAAAAGCACCAAAACATGGCTATCTGTTCTTCAAGTCGTCGCCGTCGTACATTTGAATCAAATTGGCAAAATTCTGTAAACTGGTAGGTTGGTCAGAACTGTTTCATTGTGGATTATTTATCATAGACAAGCAGAAATTACCTTCAGCATCTGTTCTATTAATAGACCAACGAAGGAAGAAATCTGAAACAACGACACGGGCAGCTGAATGCTTACCTCAGTCTGGGTGACATATTTCTGCGTGGGTGCATCAAGACAGACGACTATTTAATGCTATGAGTTGAATATCGCCCACATTTGATTGCAGCTTCCGCATTCCCGTAGACTGTTTAATCAGCCACTTAGGTAAATAAGCATCATACTCGAGTTTAGCTGTTGTTACAGCCCGTTAGTAATGCACATTCTTGTCACAGTTGTTCAGTGTTCGAATAGACGGTACATATGGCGTGTTCAATTGAAAACGATGCACCTTCTGAATTCGTCTCTTAGACTGCAATATTTCTCCTTAAACCAATTCTTTTTGTGAGATTAGTGTGCCTCTTTGTCACAGACGTAAATGAAATTGCCAGAGATAAGCGATGACTGGTCATCTGTGACACTGGAGATTGATACCCAAGTCAGTTACTAAACAAATATCATACCTTAATAAAATATCATAAAGGACTGTTTTAAAAAACGCATTATGATACTGTTGGTAATCAAACGAGTAAACAGTCAAAGTGAGCCATGTTTGACTTCCTCCAGCGTAATAAAGCTTGACAGTAAACGATACTATACCAAGTTGGATTTCACCCATATTAATCATATCTGTGCCCATACCTAACAAACTTTTATCCAATGCAGGTTTGAAAAATCATTTGTGAGCCGCTATTTTATTCTTAATCTAGCCGTGCACTTACTTTCTGGACTGTGGTATTGACGAACTCAGTTATTTGTTCTGACTTCCTTGGTGAAGTTATTATTCATAATTTACCACTGGGATTTTTATGAACTAAACTACAATAGGCATTTAAACCGTCACTAAGTGAATTGTCTTAAAGGCTTCACGTTCCCGTAGCCTAAACGGCGAAAGTCTTGCAAAACTACTCAAAAAGACTCCTCTGTTTTGCAGGCTGTAGAGGCGTCGTTCTTTCTAATCCCTCTAGGTGACAAGTTCGATTACAGTGTTTTCTTTGCGAAAATCCGCGTTTTGACATGCACTGTTTATGGTTGAGCTATGTCCTTTTGAGTCACAACACAACAGTTGATGTTAAAGGATAACCCACTGAGTGGAACACGCCTGGTTTCACAAAGTTAACCGTACTCCACTAGGTGACAGCTTGAGCTACCGCATCAGTGTTCATCTCTTGCCATTCTGACTAGTTGCGCCAGTGTTTTAGGTTTGTAACCGTCTGATACGGCAAATTGTTACTGCTAAGCAGGACGTGAGTCACATCACTAGTGAAGCTATCAGCGAGGCGGATGGCACGATTATCTATGATAGGTCCAGAAGGTTAGAGCGTTGGGCGGAACACTTTGAATCAGTTCAGTCGGCCTCCTGCTTCTACTGTGTTACCGCCACAAGCTTGTAAAGCAGCACCCTGTGGCTCGATAGTAGTTTCCATATTCAAGAAAGGAGCCCGGGGCCCTTGTGAAAATTCTAGGGGAATTAGTTTGACCCCAGTCATCTCTAGTGTCCTGGTATCCGTTATATTTCTTCGACTCACTGCAGCTTGGCAGGCAAATATTAAGGAAGAACAGTCAGGATTTCGCCCTTAGCGGAGATTAGTAGATCATATTCTTACCCTTCGTCAAATTCTGGAGCAGCGTCATGTGTACTGCCGGCCAACAATCACCATATTTGTCGACCATAAAGATGCGCTCAACTCGTTGGATCAACTTGCACTTTTAAAGTCGCCCAAACGCAGGTGTGAACCGATCAAGTATGTGAACTTTATTTCCATAATTCAACTCAGGTTAGGGTTTATGGTGAACTGTATGATAGTTGCACCACCATGAACGGCGTACGTCTAAGTCGTCTCCTTTCACCGTTTCTGTTTAATTTCATAGACGAAAGAATGGTGGATTGTCTGTGGCACTCACGAGCTGTTAGCGTGGACATTGTACCTGGTGAAAGACTTACTGATCTTGATTATGTTGACGACAAGATGTTTCTGTATGATAACTTTCATGCAGTACAAACAATGCTATGTGCTACTTCGCCTTCTGTGAAATTCTTCTGAATGCGCTTTACAGTCTTAAAGTGCAAAGTGTTGTTGGGAGATTGCTGTTGGCGGCTGTTGGGAAAAGGCACTTTTTCCCAGAAATTCGCATTATTTGCAAGGGAAATGGATTATTTCATTTTCTGGGAACTAGAAAGCCCGCCAGAATTCTGGAACGTCCAAGAGCTTACGCTCGCTCCTGATTGGTCTATTCGGCGACCTAGGCCCAAGGCCACCGCAAACTTATAAATAGAGTTGCTGTAAATCACAATTTTGCCTTCGGGCTGAGCAGCAAATAAAGCTGATTTGAGGGCTGTCTTTTTCCTTACTTGATGGGGGGGTTCTAAGTTGCGAGAGTTGGAATCCGATATTTGCGCTCTGATTTTTGTACCGTTTTGCAATATCGTTGCGTTCGTTCATGATAGAGATACTGCTCGTGGTCTTGCGTTTGTTATTGCCTTTCTCTGTCAGGTGGGGTCGTAACAGCGGCTAGCCAGGCTGTTCCCTATTAATGAGTCCATTAGTAATAGATCCGTCAGTGAGCAATTCAGTGCTGATTGTCATTTGCGTCCGCATACAAGATGGACGATATTGGATCACCGATGGACTGCTGGGGTACTAAGGAAATTGATGCATTACTGTACATCCTAGGACACAAAATAGGAAGGTGATTTGCGGTGTTCAGTCCGCACAGATGTGATGTGCAAATCTTATGTAACTTGCACTATCCCGATCAACACATGCAACACTTTTGCATTTGTTGAGTAGTCACTCCCTCAGAGTGAGTAAAACCACTGAATGTTGCCTACGGCGTCTGGAAAACATCGTTCGCATGACACTTGGTAAACGACGCTCGTTCACCCGAATGAGGAAACTTCCCCCGAACTCGTCATCGTGCTAACCGACGGACACCGAACCAATGGCCATATGGATGAAACATAGAAAGTAGACCGATGATTTAACATTCTGTGGCAACAAATTGTTCCTACAACGATAGCAGTCCCACACTAGTGTCTCTGTGGTTCAGTCCATTCAGGCGCTACTGTCTGATAACCCGGAAGAGATGAGGTAGTCTTCCTTAGTCACACTGTCAAGTGTTGAATCTAATAAGAATTACTGTAAAGAAATGCGACTCAGATACGGAAGTTTGATAAATGAATGGACATGGTCATTAGGGATGAGTAAGCGTTCAATAACCCTCGAAAAGCTCGTCTGTGAATTAAACATAATAGTATAAAATGACTATTTGTACTTAAGGGGATGAAAAATGTTAGTACCGCGCTCCAGCTGGGAAAGCACGTTTTTATCACAGTGCAACCTGCAACAATGTTCTATCAATTTTCACCAAATGTCATCTTTTTAATAACCAATTTAGAATTATCATGTATAAATTATATGAGCCTTTGCGCCGGTTTTTAATTGGGTGATACAAAAAATAGAAATGAAACCTTGTGAATTGGAATTTTATGACCCAATTTAATACCAGACCATATTTCCCAACTGCGTCTCATTGTTTTTCATGGTGTCTCTCAATTGGGACTACATCTGCTACAGTGCAGGTGTTCGGTCTGACCTTCAATGGACAGACCCGATTAACAAGAGCTCTCGGTGCTTTGATACAAGGTTTCGTTTGCTAACTCAGTGAGTTGCTGAGGACGTGGATTACTGGAGTTAAGCACCAGGTATAAACAGTGTGAATCGTCATCACTGTGGCCATCCAAACCCACGACAGCATACATCAACCATCTCGCAGCACTTAGTGCTAGAGAAAAATATATGAAATTGGCAATTCCGTTCAGTATCAACGAGGCGCCAAATTAGACACATTTTACTTTAGCACCACTGAATCAGCCCATCAATTTCGCCGACAATGTAAGTGTTCAATCGCTTCCGGTGATTTAGGATAGTTCGCTGAGTTACACGTAATCGGTAATTTCAACAACGCTTGTTCAGACTGTCGGGTTAAGTGGACAATCTTCCATGCCCAGACAAACGTCAGAAAAGGTTATTGAAAGGATTGGAATTTATACGGTACTGTTCGACAAAATTACAATGAAATTGTTCTCTCATTCTGAATATGAATTAACCAGACACAAGTTTTCCAGCAGAAAAGCGTTCAAGATGGAGCAACCAAACAGGAATCCGCAAATAACCACCAGTCAACGGGAAGAGAGTCCATTAAAACATTCGGGTGCAGATGAGAGCGAACGCATGTTAAACAATACCAAGAAAAAAGGGTTTAATAAATAAACGATGACAGTTAAAATACGGCAGAAAGCAGACATTTTCTGTGCAGTTATGGTACAAAATTCACCGTGATTTTTTACTGTACACAGCAAAGATAAATAAAGATAAATTTGGGATCGGCTTTTTACAAACAAACCAAACATGCGTTAACGAATTCATCGCTGTGCAACATAC
>JTDE01000927.1:100427-119963 GCA_014338405.1 Paragonimus skrjabini miyazakii
AACAAACGAACTTTAACAAAATCAACAGTAACGGTGCGTTTATCACATGGCAAAACTGTAATAATACCCACTATTTTGTCGTTTTTAGTCACAACACGTCAGATACTGTTAGGCTTTTTTAAACAAACAGCCGAAAAAGTTACACTTCATTAACGGCAACTTGAGACCTGCTTATTCATAGTGAGTAAATGACAAAATATCAAATTTTTTCACGACAAAACTGTAAGACTCATTCAGTATGTTGCTAACCGAAGGAGGTTGGTAAGACTCGCTTGAAATAGTTAGTTTCTGAACTTCCGTGCACCATTTCGGTATGTTCTTTCCAGGTGAACCAATAGAAGTTGAACTCAAGTTATCTTATTCATATATTTAGGCATCCAACAAGTCTCTTATAAAATTGCAGACTTTCGCTTCTTTGTATGTCTGTTGAGCAAGTACAATTAAGAAGTTAGTGACCAAGTTTTGATCGGTCTCATAGGCTGACCAGTTTGACATCTGTATTCTGTAGAGAAGGAACCACGACGGCATTAATCAAACGGTGGATTTTCTTCGTTCATGCGTGTTGTTCGAGAAACAACTGTGAAAAACTGTTCGGTGTGTTGACATTAAAATGAATAGTAGGTCAGTTATTTGGCATTTTTCAGTTTCTGTCGTACCACTTTTTGTTTCGTACACGTAAGTTCTACACTATCTGGGGATAAATCGCATTAATTGATCGGATGCTAGAGAGGGTTGCGTATGATTATCACGTAGGTCAACCAGATATGATCGTGATTACAACCATAACGATGTAACGCCCTAATGTCGAATGAATGTGCAGTTAAGCGTGACAGCACACCAATTTGTTTTGTTCATTTTACATGAGTGGCCACACAGCGTATGATCGGGAGAAAGAGTTTGTGTGATTAGGTGCATACAATCATGAGGACTACACCGATTCGTTCTGCTGTCCAATCATTACACATTAAGAGTGCAACATAAGTATTTGGGCAAGCGGCACCAACACTGCCAGTGTTATGGAAGTCGGACTATATGAGCGATATCAAGACCAACAATGTTAATCCAAAGTGATAGATATATTTTATTGTCTTATTGTTCCTAGCGCACATAAGGTCTGTCGAAAGCTGAATACCCGTAGTGAACGTTCTCACCATTGATCCTGGTTTTAAAAAGAAGCTACGATGCGAATTATTAAAATTCATTCGGGATACTCTGGACTCAAGGTTTTCAAGTAGGACCTGGAGGTGTTTACTGGAACACAAATCGTCTTAGGACAGTTGGGAGGAGGCCAATCCGCTGAGTTTTTTCGGGGTAATAGAGTCGGAGTTTCGATGTTCTCACAAGCTTTGACTCAAAATCATTTTTTTGTGCTACAAAGACACATTTCCAATTTGACGATAAAGTCAGTCGCAATACAGGAATTACTTTTAAAGGATATGTTGAAGAATGTAGAACAGCTTACATTCCTTATCTCTTTCACGATTGACGAGCGAAAACTGTTATTGAAAACCAAGATTTAACAAAGTACATTCATGCCGAACAAGCCGGACAATAACGCGATACAGTTTTGAACGCTGGGAGAGATAGCAGAACAAAACGGTTATGTTTTGATAGTAGACGTTGTATTATTTCCGATGGAAGGTCTGTTCAATACGGAGTAAAACGTTACAGATGGCAGTTTTTCGTGAGCCTATACTTAGCACGTGTGCTCACCATGCGGAGCACAATATTACTAGGAACGCCAAGTCTGAGCAGCACAAAAATCTCTTCAGAGATAATAACAGAACCGCATTATCATTATGAGAGTTTCTTATGTTGGGACTGACCGATTGGTCAATTTCTTATCTTGTATGAAGCAATGGATAAAGACGGTTGTTCCACTCTCACATTTGAATCAAAGTACGCATACAAAGTCAGCCGATAAAGAAAACGTCCTCTACAATTTTGGCACCGGAATGGCCTTGATCGTAAGCAGTTTCTCGGGAATTGGTTGGACCTCGCCCTGACCGACCTTGTGACCGAGTAGTACTACCGTTCGTTCCGCCAGTTGACACTTTGAACTGTTGATTCGTAGGCCAGCTTGTTCAGTCTTCTGCAACACAGCTGAAACGTGTCCGGTATGTTCCGTCTAATTCGTACTGTAAACGACGATATCGTTTCCATAGACACCAGCATTGTCCAGTCCTTCCAGCCCCCTCAGCATCAGTGGTCTGAAATTGAACCGGTCACCTAACAGTCTGAACGGCATACGTTGGAAGCGATATCGCTTTTCTCCCACTGTGAACGCGTTTTATCTCGGTCCGATTGCTTGATTGGAACCTGCCAGTATCTAGACCGCAGGTCTAGCACTGTTAATATCTTGGCTTGTCGAAAATTTCTGCAACGGCTGGGACTGCCACGACTTTGTTGACTGTAATCTCATTGAGTTTTCTGAAGTCGACACAAAATCGAAATTTCCCATTGGGCTTCCTCACCAACAGAACAGGAGAATTGAACGGGCTATCAGCTTCTTCAATGATTTCTTTCTTCAGCGTGTCTTTCACTTGTCGCTCAATATCCGGCTGCAAGTGAACCGGGGTTCTTCTGGGCCCGAGTGGTCGAAATTGGTCTGTCTTGATGGAGATTTCATGTTCAATCCAGTCACAGTGGCCTTATGGGTCTTGATAAGTGGTGAACAGCTTTCGGAACTTGCATATCACGTCATTCAGCAACCGATTGTCACCGACTAGTATTGCCCGGGCGCGTTCGCTTCAACATGTCCAAGCTGTGGTTTGCATTTTCTCGATAACGCAACCGCTCCACGTCTCGTTACGAGTCTATCATGCTTCAAATAAATCACAGCCTCAGCGCGTTCAAGAAAATCCGCTCCTAATATAGTCTGGCGTGAGTCGGGGGAAATGACAAAAGGTTACTTGACTACGTGATAATCGATTCCGACATCATACTCCGTCACGCCCGTAACTCTGAGTATAAACCCACTGACTGTTCGAACGACCATCGCACACGGCTGAACAGTGTCTTTCGATCTTGGTCCACTCAATGAAATCGCCGCCCCAGTGTCAATCAAACAGCACTCCGAGCTACCATTGATTTCTATCCTCGCCTGAACTGCTGCCTTATCAACCGCCCCTATTAACGGATAACTCTTCCCAGACAAAAAACAATCAGCAAAACGCTTATTTACATAAGACATTTTCTCGCCACGCGGGCAAAATCTTCGCTAGTGTCTGAGTATTACGCATCTGCAACAGACATTGCCACGATTCACCTCCCTCCTCATATTCAAAGCGGCCACTTCTTGAGTTAACTTTTCCACTGTAGTTCGCAGGTCATTCACTTCACTTGGTTCACTCGTCATCAACTCGCTGACTGTCGGGGAGTTGTCTTCCAGTCATTGTCGAGCAGCATCAGCTAGCTGTTCCAAGGTCATCGGATGTGCGATGAGAGCCACCCTGAACTGATCCCGCACCGCTGGTGGCATTCCGTCCAAGAACTGATCTGTAAGCATGTGTTGTTCCGAATCCTGATCCAAATGTGGCAAGGCTCTTGATAACGTTGCCCGCAGTGGCACGGCATGCACGAGAGGGTCGCCTCCTGGTCCAAGCCGGGCGCCCCTGAACCGCCACATTGCCTCCTGGCAATCGGCTGAGCTGCCGAACCCGGCAATCAGCCCCCCCCTCGCGCCGCATCCAGCTGCACCTCCGCCCTACCTTTGAGCAGCATCCGCAGGGCCACCAACTTCGCCCGGTCGGTCTTGACTTCAACCGTCTCCACCGCGTACTCGAAGTCCTCCAGGAAACCCCGGGCGTCCCTATCCTCGAACTGCTGCGGTCATGACACCGATTACTGTGAGCCAAGAACGCGGGTTGCACTAGAGCTATTTATTTGACAAAGCAACACATGGGTTAAGCGTTTAAACAGAACCACAAACACAACCACTCATTTGCACACGGTACTCGGCCCCAGACCGTCTCTTTTGTCACAGACGCCAATGCGCAGTTCCTTTACGTAGCAAGGACCATTTTGGACGATGCTACACTCCGATGTTTCTTCCTGCATTTTTTCCGCGGCTTGTTCGATGTCAAAATATATGCTCTGGTCCTACTACTGAATCGCAGTGGTGTGAGTAGTATATCACGGTCGCTCATCCTCACTATACTGGTTTGGTCTACAGCAAAAACAAGATTAAAGCTGACAGCCTTGGCAGTATGTTACGGATGTACAGCAACCGATGCGCGTTTAGACGGTAGCCGATGGTTGTCTGATAGAATATAGTTGATGTAGCGGTTTTTAATGTATGCATTTATTACAAAGAAGTATTTTAGTTCAAAGATAACCAGGAGAAACTTACATCCAGCCTGGTGGAGGTGCTGAGAGAACGCCGCAGTTGAATACATAGTCCATCCTTATCCAAAGTTTTAACGCATCCATTTGATGGGAAAAAACGATGCTTAACATACGGGTGTTCAAATAAATCCAGTATTATTTGTTAAACGTACAAGCAGACATTCCACAAACCTCGTGGTTTAACACCATATAAGAAAATAATTGTTTCACTGTGCAAGTGATGTGTTACTGTTTGCACGTCAGAACTATTTCCGGTAAACCTCGTTTTTCAATAATTCGATCTGTATGGACCTCCTGATGAATTCATCCAGGTTTAGGACGTACCTTATACCCGTTTTTCTATCTGCTTCTGATTAAGGACTAGATCGCCGCAATAGAGTTCACAAGTAATCTGCATGTTATCTGAACAGATGAGACCCACAATGTCTTCGTCCACTTTGTTGTACCACACGAAAAACAATGTTTGTTAATATAAGCTGCTTAATGCTTCCCCTTGGACTTAGTCAGCCCTCTCCGGATTCGATGTGTCAACATGTCAGTGATAACGCTGGATCACCTAGTGTTGATAGACTGATTGGCGGTTGGTTAAACGTTTGACTGCGAATCACTGATAAGAGAAACATGGATCATAATTGAGCGCTGTGGTTTTTACAGTGTTGACACAAGAGCTGGCATTGTGCTCATAGTCCACGACCGCTCATCCACAAACCCATCCTTCAAAATACATCCATAGTCAGACCTGTTGATCTGTCTGCCACAAGAACTCCAAGGTGCTCCTCATTGATTTGAAGGCCATACATATCAAGATCATGAAGACTGAATTATTATTTCGCATTTCTAAAGTTTCCATTTCCACTGCTTTGTATATAAGATACGAGTCTTCATCCTCTTTAAAAGACAATGAATATGCTCATAACTGAATTGTTCATCATTCATGATCTCAACCAATGAAAACCCTGTAACATACTTTGAATGGTTTCTGTGTAATGATCCAATGTGGATACTCATTTTAACCTCAAAAACTATTGCTTCGTTTAACTCCGGTTGAAGGGTTCTCTATTGACCTCAGTTAGATGAATTGAAGTCTACCTCCTACAGTGCACTTTTGTGAGAAGGTGGACCTCACGATTAGAGCTTGACAACATGCTTTGAACTCTGATATTCGTAGACGACATCCTGAATATTCATGAAAATTTGCGCAAATACCTACATACCACATGTTCTTAACTAGTTGAACGTTATTACTGGCACTATACGTACACCAACCTGTTTATCAAAGACCGTCGAAGGCAGGGAAATGATCCAATCTGCCAGTAATGATGACAGCTGCCGTTAGCCAATCTAACAACCACTTGTTTTATATCTACAATACAGCCACCGGATTCCAGATACTCAATGGTGTCTATGTAGAGGTGGACATTATACTTGTAACAAACATATGAAGTACACCTTGTAGTTGGCCAACAATGCCAACATTGAAACCTACGGCTAACAGCTTCTGACACTCGAACTGTGACTACGCCGGAGTTTTCATTGGGTCATTATCATCGTTGATCTTCGAAACCCAGTTATTGGCGTCAACGTTCTCACAAAGTGCAGTCTTTGGTTCAAACCACCGGAAACGTCTAGCAATTACCACTACCTTATATGTTCAAGGTAAAGCCATTAAAACCGCCTCTACTGGACTTCAAATAGCTTCACCAGAAGTCAACCAGTATACGGCTTTTTTTGAAGCGGTTTCCGGAAACCGGCCAAACGCTATTGAATCACACAGCGCCGAAACACAATGTTACTGTTTATGTTATCACTGAGGGAGCTCTCAGCGCTGCGCGTCCACGTCGGTTGGTCCGGAAAAACTGAAGATCGTCAAGATAGAATTCACCTAGATGATGTGTCTAGGTATAAATCACACACATCACTTTCACACAATGTCTTCTAGAAGACCACCGGGGACTGAAGACTATTCTGGAACTACTGGGTGCTGAATAACGCAAACTTACTGGATCGATACTCCACCCCGCACATTCATAACTTTTCTGTAGGACTTTCTGGGAAGGAAGTCTAAACGGACTGGAATTTGTGTCCGTTTACATCAGTGACATAGTAGATACCGGCTGTAACGCCCAGCAACATATGTCTCACTTTCAGTCAGTTTTCAATCGAATAAGCTATTATGGGGTTAACTACAACACAGCCGGATGTGTTCTCGATGCTTCCTCCATCGAATGTTTGGGATACCGTATCAACAAAGACGGCATCGGACAAAATCCGGAGAAAACAGACGCCGCTCCCGAATACTCGCTACCTCATTCTACTGAAAGCCCTCACCGCTTATCTAAACCTCGATAAAGTAGAAAAGCTAACCAGGGGTCAATCCAAACATTGCGTTAAGATGCCTCTTCAGAACTGGACGAGCAACTTCAGTATTACTTCAGTAGTATTTTCCGAGTTTCTTGTCCCGCATTGCACCAATCAGCTTACGATTTGTGACTGTGCATGTGCCATTACGATCATCCAATGACAGACTCTGATTTTTTCGACACTGATATACATCAATAAATGCGCATTCTGGTTACACGAATAACAACTGCTCCTTGCAAGCAGTTCAAGGGCTTCTGCTTATTACTTACAAGGGGGATTTCAATTCAAATACGATTCGAAGTCCCTAATTCCCAGTGTTACAGATACTTTGACCAGTAAGCTTTGAACATCCGACCTCTCTTTCTATTAACGAAGTTTGTTCAGTCATTTTCATTCTATCTCTCACTGCAGTACTCGTTCCACCGTGAAACTTATCACTGACCGTTTCACTTAGCCAAAAATGCACAGGAACGTCGGTTAATGGACTAAACATAATCTGTCTTATTAACCAAGCAATGTATACCAGCATACCATCACCATATTTAGGACTTTCGATGTATCACAGACATACTTTCGTGATGCTAGCTTCAGGGTTCGTACACCCAAGGTTTCCCCAGCCTTATATTAACACGGATCGGAAGTCACAGTGAGAAGATGGTGAATCTGCAAACAGACTTTATTTATTTATTTACTCACCGTACACAAGCGAACTTCAACGCAACGATTAAGGGCGCTAGGGAGTTGGACGTGAGAGAACCTTCAGCACAACCGCACGGCAGCCGCCAAAGAGGACGAATGTCAACGGAAATTCCAGTTGACCTTCAGGATTCAAACAAGTGTCAGCCTGGTTGGGCGGCGTTCCCAACGGTAGTAGCTAAAACATTGTTATCCTAGTGAATGTAACCTACAATGGTAGAGATGGCGCAGATTCCTAGGATTGTTACGAGTAAAACTTCAATACCTACGCCAACACACTAACTTTGATGCTAGTGGTTTGTAGTAAATTTACATTCACAAGGTAATGTGAGCCAGGGCGGTGGTACTGGCGAGGCAACTCTCACGCCGCGAGAAGTTTAGGATTTTGGGGACGTCGAAGGTGATCTCACTACAATACTTCAAACACACGTATACTGACACAGTAGGCTCACTTCCATTCTCAAATGGCTTCTCTCTCCTGTTGACTTGCGTTGGCTGTTTCATACGCCAACCACAAGCAACCCTATTAACGAAATCCCAGCCGAGAATATCGCACAGACGTTTATGGGACCTTGGATATTCGCATTCGGTGTACCCCCTTCCATCACTAACGAGCACGGTTCTGAGCTCACATCCACCCTATTTCGTGATCTGCACCAACTACTTCAGAACGACCGGCTATTTTCCAGCGGCCAATTGCTTAGTGGAACTTTTTTACGAGCAATCAGCAGCTGCCATTCTCACTAATATGTCTGGTTTAAACTGATCAGAAAACCATCCTGTCATTTTGGTTGGAATCCTAACTAAAGAATGATTAAAGGTTAAGGAACATATCGGCTACATTACAGCTGAGCCGGTCTACAGTGGAACCATACGGTTACCAAGTGAAATACTCACGGATTCCAGCACCATTGGAGAGACAGACACAGTATCGTACGCTGCAAGCTTGAAACTGCATATGCAGCAGCTAAAGCAAACATCAACGAGGAGCACTCAAAAGCAAACACAAATACACTACGACTTACGGCATGCTACTGCGTATTCGTCAGAGTTAACGAGCAGAAGACATCTTTCCAACCACCCTATGACGGTCCTTTAAGGATGCTTGAACGTGAGGACAATTATTTCGCTGATAACTGTAATGGCATCCCTTAGTGGGTGTGCATCGATCGTTCAAAAATCGTCTATGTAGGCCTTTTCGAACCACCTGTTTTTTTTCTTCCGGAATTGTGTTTTCTTTTACTAGATTTACGCCTTCCAAACAACCCAACTCCACAACAATCACAAGGAGCTCTAAAAAGTCCCCCATACACGCTATCTGATTTTGCTACAACTACCGTGGTGGAACTCTAAACCTGTTCACCTTCCAAAACTACTGTGAGTCAGTTCTTTTTAGCCTCACCATCTTTTTGTCCGTGTGAGTAAAAGTGTTGTGAACCAACAACGTGGATGATGTCATCAACACATGGGGTATATGCTTCAACACTAAGTCAAACAAAAACTCACACATAACACCAATTCCGAAGCGCCCTGGTTTTCAATGTTAAGTTAATGTATGGGAAACACAAATGCTTGTCAAAGTACACTCTAATTTTCCTTCTTTGCGATTACTTTGGTTATTTCATTACCCAAGTACGTGCCTCCGCATGACTACTGATGAGTAGTGTAGCGTAACCGTTCATCTTCACCACGCAAGTACCGTGAAGAACTATAAGGCTTATTGTGTTGGTGATGAACGTTTGTCCTCGTTAACATCCATGCCGAGCTGAATCCAAATAAGTTGTAGAGTGAACGGGAGAAAAATTCTTTCATCTGTTGCGACTGAACGAAGCACCGATGTCCATGCGTAGTAAAATTTTGTGAATAATGACTGATGCTTTGGTGTGAAGTTTGCCGATAGATCCTAGTTTCAGATACCCACAAAATTATCTATAATTCGGATCTATCGATGAGATATTCCATTGGTTACTTAATCTCCAAGAATTCTTAGGTATAACTTAAGTGAGCATAACAGTGTTTCTATTGAAAAAAGTTACAAAAATTGACCATCTCTGCCATCTCTATGGCTTCCCAAAATGTCCCACACAACTTTCAACATCATATGGTTGGAGGTTCCGTGAATACATTTCCTCCTAATTTTGTTCCGGTCGTGGACTAGTCAACGAGATGACTGGCGCAAATGCAGAAGACAGTGTCTAAAAAATATTGGAGAAGAAATACTTGGTCACTTTTGTATAATCACGTGAGTGACATTGTACTTAGTGCAGGTAGGAATGACTACGAAGTGAAGTGCCTTGTAACTGGATAGTGACATTAGATTAAGAAAGCTGAAGTTAGGTCACCCTTATGTGAAAGATTTGAATAACTTATCTAGATACTGACAGACAATGACAATTTCAACTTCAAGATAGCTTATATCAAGATTCTGTATTGTGAAAAACATTTCACGAGAAGAGTGACTATCACTCTTGAAATAAAAATCATACCACTAACTACATCACTTTAGATTTGTGGCATGCCAGACCTTCATGCGTGGTTCTGCTTTTGACTTTTCAAACTGTTCTACTTATGACAGGCTTTAGTACACACAGTTCAACAACGTATTTAAATGCGTCTGACGAGAGGGTATTCAACGTTTCTTTATTGCTGTCTCTCTCTCTCTAAATAGATTTGAATGATGTGACGCATTTGGCTTATCTATTAAGTGTTGTAAACAAATAAACTCAGTTACGAACATCCCACTCTTTTTGTGTATAGTTTAACTGAGACGGTGCCAAGAAAAATACCTTGCTAACTAGGGTTGCAAGTGGATCAGCGTGAATCGAAACGTGCGAAACATCATCCACAGATAGATACGTTCGCTCAATGTGGACATACCTGGTTTGGTGTTGCTAAAATCAGTCTCATGCAAAGACAATAATTCAGGATAACTTCATTTAATGTAACCATGTACTTGACTCATTTTCGACCATGGCTTCATGAATGAAATTATGAAATAATAGATTGTAAGCATTATTATCGTCCGATCCTACAGATCGTTCAGCAGCAAGTTTGGCTTACAGTTCACAGTGTCACAACTCAACACAACCTTGACTTTGTTCGTATGGCTGTGTAGACCAATCATTGTCGACTGATCATGTGCATGCTACAACCGTTGGTGTTAACCATTTGGTTTCTTTTAAGTTGATGCATTAATTTTGCTGGACCGCTTCGTTGGACTGTTTTTCACTCATACAGCATATTTGCGACCGGCGAACTAAATCGAAACGCTAACACAACCGGCAACGTATGTCTTCTTGTTTTAATGGCAAAATGGACCGATGAGAACCAGAGTTTCAAAATGCGAATTTTACCACCTATCCTAGGCGCACTTTTAACCGTACAATCAAGCCGTGGTGTGTTTTCTATGTCAACCAATCACGGATTGAAAATTAAATTGATCAAACCGATATGGATGGATTCAACTTAATCACATGTCACTGGTCCAGTTGTGATGCCGAGACCTTTGATCGAATTTAAAAGCATATAAAAACAATGGTACCGCAAAAAGGAAGTAAACTAGACTAATTTCTATATAAACATGAGATGAATGGGTACTAAAACAACGCGCATTAGGCAGTGACCTCGATCGGAAAACATTGACAGAACCAAAAATCAGTTTGCATTCTGTACGGGGCGTCAAAGGGTTAAACCAGAGCTGTGCATAAGGGTGTATAGTTTAACTAACCAAGCGAAAACATACATCGAACTAACGATTTTTGTAGAGAGTAAAGAGGTTACGTAGGAAGTTTACTAGAAACAAATAGGACGGTGGGGGTGATTTGCTAACCCAGATCGTCGTCAAACAATTAAATATAAACCAAAAACCAAACTGACTATTACTGAAATCTACATTTTAAAGGAACGTGCAAACATAGGCGTCCAAAAATCTAAATCATTACACAAATGCGGGCTAAAAATGGTCTGTACGTGACATAAGGCTTAACAACTTAACACTACTCGATTTTTTTCCACAGCTACACACAATGTCCTTGGTGAGTTAGTGAAATGGGAAGGTATATTGGCACAACTCTATCAGTAGTATTAGTATTGACCATCAAGGAATTAATCAGATCAGCTTCTGAAACTTCTTGTTCCTGCTATTTTTAAGAGTTTACTTCCTGCCTGTAATATTTATGGTACGTTTGCTAGAGCACTTAGAATGAACAGTCCAGCCGATGACTGACCGATCGTCAATGGGGCTTGCCCTACTCGTGCTTGCATGGGTGATTCCGTCTTTTATTCGCGCGTCGAACTGTGCATCGATTAGTTGCAAGCCCATTAACTCGAACCAAGTCCGAGGCTAATTGGAGTGGAGGGTTCAACCTGCACGGGTCTGCTATCGTCGGCCTGTCTAGTTAACCTGATATACAAGTGGACCACGAAGCGCAATAGCCGCGTGAGTTGAGGCGAATTTCCGTGGGTTGTACTGAACGTCTCACAATTGTGAACCCGGACACAGAGTCCAATATCCTAACCCTTTCGCCGAAGTACCAACCAAAGAGCTTCCCCAAAAGAGGCGTCTTAACTGAGTCGGGTTAGTGAACGGCTCCAACATACCGCTGAGACTACGGCCAGACTGGCTGCCACGGGGAAGAATGCGTATTTCATGGCACATCAGTTGGCCCCATCGTCTCACTGCTCTGGTCATCGCGACCCACGATCGATAACACCAAGCTGTTCACAAACGCTGTTCAGCGCGTGAGAGGCAACGCTGGACTGGGTGCCAGTGTGCATTGATGAATCCAAATGGACAAAGTATAAAATACGATATTTTTCCAACGAAGACTACTATCGCGAAATTCTGTCTTACTAAGCTGTCCTTGTGACCGAAACAAAGTCATAAACGAGTGAACTGGAACCTAATAATTTTCCCATAGAAACTGATGCACCTCATGTTGTGTGTTTGGGTTCATCGCACCATTTGTGCACTGTGATATGGTATGTAGCCATGTTTACAAATCACTAAGCGACACACAGTATTGATCATTTTTGTGGTCTCCGTAATCAGTGAAATATAGTTTTTCTTCTTCTATTCAATTGGTGTCATGACGGAAGTAGCTTGTTGTCTTACCGAGATCGGAATGGGCAGCTTTTTCGGAAGTGCTGTCCACACTGAGATGCTTTGTCCACTACGAACTTACTCTGTTCTGCACAATGCCGTGTGCAAATCGGACTAGACCAAATATCACGTTGGAACTATATCACACTGGTGGACTGCAATTAACAGGACGGTGTATTGTTCAAGAACAAGCAACTGCCGACAATGGGATATTTTTGTATGCTGTAGATTAACAAAATTAGTGTCATTCTGATATACGCTTGTTGTTGTTGTTGTTGTAACAAAAAGTCAATACCTTCTTGTCAAGATTGAATTAAGTTAAAAATGCGGGGCACTTTTTCACCTGCTTCACAGTATTCCACTACAGTTGGACCAAAACCTTACCTTATTGAGAAAACAGTTGGCAGTGTGATAGCTCAAATTCCAGACCACACTCAGAGCTTATTTAATCCATTAAGTAAGAGAATCTGTCAATTACCGCTAGAGGTATGCTGCTCTACCTGTTGGCAAATTTCCTTCTAATCCATTCTTTGGCTCCTTAACCTATTGTTCGAACTCCAGTCAATTATAGCATGCTGTGTTCGCCTATCCACTTGGCTGTCTCCCTTTCATTGACCGCGCACATCTCCGTATTCTCTGTCCTGCTCAGGGCACACTGACGTACACCACGCTTGTTGGTTGTCAATACTGCATGACTTCTAATAGTTCCCGCTTCCAACCTTCGAAATCATATCGCTTCGATCTCATTATTTGCCGTTGTCTTTGTGCATCATTCGTGCATGTTCGTCGCTTTTGTTTCTACCTATTCGCCAGGTTTCGTTGTATTGTTGGAACTTACCCAGGACATGAGAAGAATCGAAGTTCTCACTTTGTTCACGCAATAATAGTTGTGTTGGTAGTACCAGTGTGTTTGCAATCATTAATCGGTTTGTAATTTCGTGATCGTGTCGGTCAAATGCTTTACTCAACCTTCATTTGGTGGGCGTGCCACCAGGCATTCTACAGTTTTGGGAAGTCGGAATAAAACAGACCGTTGTTGGGAGTAAGGTTGGGAACCTTAGTGATAGAAAATCAAACACCAGAACCCTAGAGAACTCCAGCGAAGATCTGGAATGGAAAGAATCCTTAGACACGGTTCTTCAGCCAAAAGTTTTACCGTCAAGGAAATACACGATCCGTCGGAGGATCTCATCTTGGATACCCTTGTAAAGAGATTGCATTAGACAAACTCATCGATACAGGGTCAGTCAATGAATCATGGAAGACTACGACCAATCGGTGTCAATAACTCAAGCAAACTAGTATCAGCTCAGTGACCAATCAGAATGACACTCCGGCACAGCATCAGCATTTCTATAACTAGCATCAGAGTAGAACAATTTGATTAAATGTGTCGCGTAAAAACAGACAGACTACAAGCTGACCTGAGCCGACCAATAGGGAAAATCGAAGCTTCGGTACCAATTATATTTCTTCATTTTACTGATATATCTTGTTTATAAAATAACCGATAGAATCTCAATAGGACTGAGATTTATTTGGTGCCAAAAGTTCTAATTCTGCCTTTGTTTCGGAAGATAGTAAGTTCCATACACTCTGAGCTTCCGTTTGAATCATGATCGAATGTTCTAGCGAAAACCTTGACGATAACGTCTGAGATGAGATCTTTGGTCACTGTCAGGCTATGCATGGTGATTAACATAGTGATTGCCCATGATTGGTCAGAGATTAGGGCCGTGCTGATTATGAGGGAAAACGTTTGAAATTGGTGCGTCCTAATAGATGCTCTATACTCTTGCATGAAATGCCTACGAATTTGATGGACTGATTACAGACAGGAATGTACCGGTTGTTTGCCTCAGTTACAGGAGTGAATGCGGTTTTCTCCAGATCTCATAGAGTATGACAGTCCGGAGTGTATGTTTAAACAGGTTACGAAGAGGCACCGCCAGACTAGAAACTACTTCTTTGAGAATCTGGAGAAGGATCCCGTTTGATCTCACTGTAATATACGAGGTAACTTTAAGTAATAGAAGCAGATTATCAAAAGAGAGTGGTTGTTGAAGGTTTCGGCGTAGCAAAGTATGATGCCGATTCGGCTATACCTCGAAGAAGACCGTTGAATGACACTCCTTGAATGCTTCGACTACCATGGGGGGGGGGGTTGGGAAATCTGCGGAGTAAGTGCAAAGGCCTTGTGTTTCTTCCAAGGTGGGCGCGCATTTGAACATAAAGTTTTGATTTTCTCCAGCAATCAGTAGGATTTTTGTCCCTATCTCTTGCGTATGTTAACGGATTTCCATTTTGCAATAGTTTCGTACAGTGCAAAAAGTTTTTGGATACTGCGGTTAGCCCGGTAGTTTTGGTTTAGGGAAGTGGGGAGAACGCACTTCGAGAGGACGGTGTACATTTTGCAGAGAGTTAAACGGGAGAAGATCTTCCACCATTTATGAAGAAACATTTCCCCCCTTATTTTTTGAACGAAGGCTTTCAAAGGAATGATTGTTTAAGCTCACTGTGATGGTTGTAGAAATACAGAAATGAAGTAAGTGACTTGGCTCAACCCCAGAGCTAGTTTCGACGCAGTAGTAATAACACCCAAACTGAACAAATCGGGTATTTATCTCTCCAGTGCAATTACACAGCTTATTTTCAACAAGGTAGTAAAAGAACAGTAAAGAGAAATAAGTTTGGTGACAATTAGCGCATTCACTTATTCACCTTGTAGGCGGTGTTGTATTCCTATTCGGGTACAATCAACATTAAGCCTTACAGGTTATAACAACTGTAGAGAGAATACGTGAATCAGCAGAAGTACAAAGTATTATGTCCCATTAACAAGCGGTAGCGTCATTCTTATGTGGGTGGATGAATGAATCGTTGGTCGTTGAAGGCGTGGCCAATCAGAACGCAGCTTGAGGTTCAGCACGAGTTTGGGGAGCAAAGGTGGCCTTGACGCGCACACAACAGGTGGATTGTACTCAAGTACCAAATCGGCGTTATAAGGTCTGCTTCCTGTTAGCTCCTGAATGATAGTTTTGTTGAAGAACTTTGGATCCAGTAAGAGATAAAATCAATGACTGGCAGTAAGTGGTCACTATGTCCTAGCAATGGTTCAGGGAATCTTGTATCTACCAGGTGCACTTTGTTCGCGATAACAAGATTAAATCAGACTGTCTGTTAGGCGATGTCTGGCAGGTTGCCTGTCATATTGTATCCCGTCTTCTGACAGATTCCTATCGCCAAGGGTTTCCAGGGTCTGATCTCGGGATCGAGATGAGATGTAGATACTCCACTGAATTTGTATGTGATGAAGTTGCCCCCAGTGAGTGTGTGGTAGGTGCGCTGAGAACACAGGAAACTGCCTAAGGCGTCAAGCATGGCATCAGATGCGCTGCATGAAGACAAACGATACGTAGCGCCGACAAGCAGCGCGTTATGGCAATGTGGTTGGAGTCGAAACCAGAGTGCATCGCATTTATTTGGGGAAGTAAACTCCTCAGTGACAATGGATATTGGAAGATATTGGATTAGTTAGACAGCATAGCGTCCTGTGGGTATTGGAATGTTTGCCAAACTTGGTGTTTAAGTTGCAAGCGTTTCATTACCAAACGAAGAACATAATCAGTAAGTAGATGTTTCAGTGCACAGGTCTGAGCGTGGAGTTCGGCAAAGGTCGACGGATACTTGTTCTTATATACCAGAGTGAATGAACACTTTCCGTTGTTTTCGAAACTTGAACTGAATAACCGTTGACTATTTCTTGTTGCATTTGAACTTTGACCTGATACTCGATTGGTTATTTCCTACAACTCTTAAGCTTTTTATTTGGAGTCTGAATCACTGCATCGTGTTGCTGTTGAACCGTGGCCTCGAATCTGATTGGTTGATCTTTGTCCATTGATTGGGTGAGTCACGTTTTCTTTTTCGGAATTTGATTTTATTGATTAACCAATATCCCGTTTTGATCACTGGTCCGACCTGTTGAGATTGCTCCGTTCGGGTCTGTCAACATTTGAGTTTGACAGCGTTTACATCCCATCAAGTCCTTGGTTTGCATTAGTTCATAGATATTGTTGGATCTGTTGAAGTTTGTTTGGTACGTTTGTCTCCTTATGTTTGGTACGGTGCAAAGTGATGAATTCGTTGAGGCATGTTTGGTTTGTTTGTAACAAGCCGATTCCAAATTTGCCTTTATTTGTCTTTGCTGTGTGCAGTAAAAATCATGATAAATGTCGTACCATTACTACGCAGAAAATGTCTGTTATGTTTCGCCTTCTAACTGTCATCGTTTGTCTATTGAAAATCTTTTCTTGGTAATGTTTGACACGCCCTCACTTTTATCTGCATTCAGTTGTTCTAATGAGTTCATTTCCCGTTGAATGGTGACTACTTACAGATTCGCCTTTTGTTACTCCATTCTGAAAGCTTTTCTGTTGGATAATTTATGTCCGGTTACTTCATATTCGAAGTGAGAGAGCACTTTTATTGTAATTTTGTTAAACAGTACCATATAAATCCCAATCTTTTCGATCGCCTTTTCTGAGGTTTTTCTGGACTTGGGAGATAGTCCCGTTAATCTGACCGTCTGACCAAGCATTATTGGAATTGTAGATTACGCATAACTGAGCGAAATATCCTAAATCACCGGAAGCGCTTTAACGGATATCGTCCAGTTTATTAACCAAACAGATCGGTATCAAGCTTCGGTAAATTATTTTGCATGTTTGGCGTTTCCATAAATAAGGGCTTTTGTAGTGCTGAGGTTAAAGGTGTACCTATTTTGGTCGTCGGGGACGCAAATTGAAGAAAGTTGATCGTATATCTTGATTGCCAATTCGTGTTAATGTAATTGTGTCGTATTACTAATAAGTAGTGTGGCAGACTTATGAATTTAGATGAGACCCAACTGTGAAAAGCCAGGGCTTCGGCTGGATTCGAACCAGTGACAGAAACACCATGCCTCAACGCGGCAAACGCTCTACCAGCTGAGCTACGAAGCCACGCCAGGAGATGGGAAATTTCACATTTGGACTCGGTTACCCACCCGTCCCACTGTCTCATATGGAATCCACCAAATGATCCAGGGGATCGACTGTCCCGGCAGAATTTCTCAAACAGTTCACGCTGGAATCCACCAACGCCACTATTGAGCATAGAATTTGTATTACTAATAAGTAGTGTGGCAAATTTATGAACTTAGATGAGACCCAACTGTGAGAAGTCGTGTGTGCTTTAGTGTGTGTGCTTTAGTCAATCAACCCGTAACGCAGAGTAGACGTAGAGCGTATCCAGCTGCACCCTTGGCTCGCGCGTTTGTTTCCTTTCATAGCACCTTATTAGAACAACTGTAGTCAACCCTATTAACTTCTGGTCAAGGTTTTGCCGAACAGAACGAGCTGATCGTATGCGTCCATATTGCGTGACCCACTAATATGGAGCTGCAGATCACACGCAACCCCTCTCATCGGACTGGTATCGAGACGCTGGCGATTTTTTCCCACTTCTGACTAAACGGATGTCAAATGGCACTTTGGTGTTGTGCCCTTATTCTTACACGGAAATTAGCACTCTACTAAATATTATAGCAAAATTATCTGCAAAACGTTAGGTGGCCATATAGTCTTGTCGTGGGTGTGTATAATGAAAAGAGTTAATGGCTTTTTTAATCTCATCACCCACGTACCCACAAATTTGGTGAGGTTACGAATACCAGGCGAACGGGTCAAGCTGTCGTAGTTTGCTTGTCACTTCCTACCCAAACACATGACTCTCCTAAATGTTGACTGTACGTAAAACAGCACTCCATATTGCCTGAATGAAACTGTCCTTGTGCGACCTGCTTGAAGGGCCGTATAGAACATGTGGTACTCATCGGCTGAGACTATGCTTCTCAATGAAAATTGAATTTTACGACTTTTGACATTGGCCGGATAACCTTTTTGAGTGAGAAGTTAGGAACTAATTCTTTCTTGAGCTGTATCAGGCTGAGTTTGCATTTGCGTATAACAGTTTTTACGGATGTTTTATGAACAAGGTTTTCTTTATCCTTCAGGTAGCTGCTGTTACGGATTCATCTCGCGCGGATAGACTGTGCACTGACTAAGGCACTACTGTGATCAATAAGTGTGTAGCTTAGCAACCGTAGAGACTATCCAACTCTCAAGGGCTACCATTTATCGTATTGCTATAAAAATTTGGAAAAATTGCAGATTACTCTCTGACTCCGCCTTAAAAGATGACTGCGAATTAATGATACAGAAAAGAGTATTCCGATTCAGGGAGAGCTAAACTATCAACATACTGTCCATGAAGAATGGTAATGCCCTACAGTTACTACCAGACACATCTGTCAATGATTTGTTAGTAAGGATTCCATTTATTACTTCACTAATCCGTTGGTACGCAGTCTGTATAACCGAATTTCGTGGAACAATTTAAATCCTACCTGGCAGCACATGCTCTGTATACGCATGCACCGTTTATGATCCCGAATTGACCTGAGAGTGGGTCTTGTTTGTAACAAGAAGGATTAATATTCAACTCCGTGAACACTGACGAATTTAAGAATGGTGATTATATATTAAGGTGCATAATTTTATGCATATGTTGGGGAAGCCGCCGTTTCCCCGAAAATATAGTGTGACAAGAAGACTAGCAAAGTACACGTGTCAGCGACCTTCACCGTTGCCATAGTCGTGTATTATCCCAGTCTCCACGATCGTCCTCAGCCGTCCTGACAACTGTTGTTGTCATCCTGACTACACGCCTAGACTGAACTGTCTGGACTTTTGTCTGGTCCATTTTTTTTGGCATTGCTTTGTTGCCAGTCGCAAACCCTATAAATAAATGGTTTGTGACCATGTTGTCTTTGGGCTGAGCGACATTAAGAAGCTCTGTTTAAAGGTCAGTCTTTCTCCTGTGTTCATGCGGCAGCCTCTGGTGGATGAGTTGGATGACCGTTGGTTGACCGTTGGTTGACCGTTATTACATTTCCGTTTACGCGCTCGTAGGTCGTAGATCCAGTCACA
>JTDE01000927.1:122598-136728 GCA_014338405.1 Paragonimus skrjabini miyazakii
CAGTACAACCACGTATCAAGGAAAAAAGCTTTCTGCTATTCCCAGATAAAAAGGCTTTTTCCATCTCTTTTGATTGTTCGACCAAGTATTGCTCACGGTCTTTGCGCAAGCTTTTAGTCAGCTTGCGTTAACAGGGGAGCAGTGACCACCAGACTCACGCTGTCAGCTTCTAACGACCTTGAAGTCTGGTCTGAGTTTGGGTACGTCATCAGATGCATCAAAGAACAATATAAGACAGTATCGCCGAGGATTCAATACAACAGTAATATTTTGGGAGTAACATAACCTGTATACATTAGATGTCTTGATAACCATTCAGAGAATGTCGGTAGACTGTCCCAAGTTTGATAACCCAGGGACACAAATTTTCCTCAATCATGAACAGACTTGACGAAGTGTGAAATGGGAGAAACCTCACGTCTCACGAACACTTAAGTAAGAGATTTTATATGCGGATGACAGAAAACTCAGTTCAGACGGTAACATTGGGTAGAGGTGGTACCAGCATGCTTTGGATGAGCAGTTGGTGCGGTTTGATAAGAAATCCCACGATAAGCGAGCAGTGGCGATCTAACATGCATTCACAGGTAAACATGAATGGGCTGGTTTTAATGCAGACGGGATTGAACTTTCACTCCTATGTAGACTTACTGGGAAGGGTAATATTGCTATTCGTATCATCGCATATGCAACGGAAATCATTTTATATGTAAGTCAATGCCCTTAAGTGCGTCCAATATTCCAAAATCGTTGATTCTACTTGGTAAACGACTTCTGCCAGATTGACCAGTAGGTAACCCCGATCAAAACACGATTGGAAATCATCGATGCATACCTGCTTAACAAAGATGCTGAGACAGAGTACTTCGCTTGGGTTGAGTTTCGTTCCAGAAGAAGAACAGTGTACAGTGAACGAAACCATTCTGGCTTCTGTCGTCATGATTTTGCCGAAGCTGTGTATGGAGATCATCAGGAGAATTATAAGAACCATATCCAAGTAGCTGCTTCCGGAAGAAAGCCTTTCGACCCTCTTCAACAGCTTCTCAAAAAAACTAACACCTGCATTAATTGTGATATTCCGCTTTTTTCGATATCAGCGTTTTAAATCCACTAATGTGGGTTTGAGTTTTATGAGGAGAATGACCACTGATTGAAAAAATTGAACAAGCTTTCAAGTGTGGCACGGAGTTTACACATTTCAAACGCTATAATCATCTGTCGTTGGTCGTCATTTATAGACTACTACATAACTTCGATCAGTCTTGGTGTTTGAGTTTATAGGAGGGAAATGGCCAGACGAATGTGCGAACTATCAACCAGTGTTAGCAGCCATTAATATTAATACAACTTCATTACGCAATAATGGTGATGATAGATTCTGGGGTGAACTGTTCGAGGTATCCTGCTGAAGCAATTGATCCCCTGGATCATTTCATATGAGACGGATGAGTATCAAGGTTCAGATGTAAGATTTTCGAGTTCCATACATGGCTTCCTAGCTCAGCTGGTAAGGCGCTTGCCATAACTGAGCGTGCTGTTTCTATCGCTGATTCGAATCCGGCCGAAAATCTGACTTTTTTCAATTGGCCCTTTTATAAACTATCTTATCTGCCTGACTACATATTGTGCCGATGACGGGTGTCGGTGTAAACTGAACATCACTCACAATGGGGTCTATATTTCTTATTCAAACAAGTTCCTCCAGTCGATCCCCATCGAAAGAGAACGCTGAACACGAGTTCCATCCATTCGGAAGTTCGGTACCATGTGTGCTTGAAACAACTGAGACTTGAACTCTGGTCCACGGTCTCATTGCTAACCACGACCGGTCAAAATGAATACTATGGTTTCGACATAACTAATAAACTCTCAACTCGAGGTTATAGATGAGAACCAATAGAGCGTTTATTACTTGTTATGTTGGAATAATTAGGCAGTTCGAGCATTACTCACAAGCGATTGGAATCGTGTTCCTTTTGAGACCAGTGATGCGAGGATTCACATGACCATTTGTCGAGAACGTAGACCGATGTTCAGGTCCAGTTCGATACAGAGATATGTACACTACTGGCGAGTTTCAGCAAGAATAAAACTTGAGGGTAGCACCTTCTACTGAGAGAAAGATTGGTCTAGAAGTCTACCTGAATGCGAAAGCGGCAATAAACTGTAAGTGGTATTGCATTTTTACTGACTGGTATTGTCAAGTTCATACTTTCACCCGTCCCCTGTGCACCGCTAGAAATATACTACTCATCAGTAATCCAAAAAACTATAGTTACTTGCACATACCAAATACAAGTCAGAATGGATGTGATGAAAATAAAGACGCAGTAGTCTGTAGTTCATGTGTATTTACCAGTTAACTAGTTATTTATCTGGCCTACATTTGAAAAAAGCTTCGCGATACTCTGAAGTGATTGTGTTAACTGTTCTTTACGATTAAACGGGCAATATTGCTCCAACCAAAACTAAGCCGAGAAATCAGTCCATGCATTACTTTGACCACTGTCATCCCGAACGCCAACTGGGGTGGTCTTGTGGAAGGTCATTACTCCGCCTGTATACAACCTACATGTGGACATGAAACTATCGGGTTGGGTAACTCTCTTCACCATGCACACGGTTGGTGGTATCCGAAACGGATTAGCCTGTCACAACGATCGAAGCAAAGGGAAACCTGCGCTTCAAACCATCACCCCAAGTAGCCTGCGCTGCATCACTTGCGGTTCCACTGACACATCACGTGTAAACCCGAAGGAATAAGACCAGTAGGTGTTTGAGTGCGGCCCTTGAGTCCAGTCGGCCAATGCTAGTTAGCCGACTGAATGGCTAGCAGGAAAAGGAAACCCTTATCTCTCGGAAAATAAGCGGAGAGATTCAAACTGAGGAGGAAGATATGTAAAATGTAATACAGGAAGCATTTCAGTATACGAATGCATGCTAATGCAATCCAGAAAGGATAAAGTTGAGGAACAAAACTCAGAGTTGAACTACGAAAAGCTCAGACAGACGATTCATCAATCAATACACCAATAAAGCCCAATAAAAGAACAGGTTAAAGATCACAGACACCCAAGTTTCTGAAAAGAGGAACGAATTAGTTGCCAAACATCCATGGTCTCGGTCGATACAATCACTAACAAAAATAGAATGGATATACTGATATGATCTACTATAAACACAGACACATACACACAAATGGTTCGCGATTTTAGTTTTCGGATTAGCCTGTCACAGTAGTCGAAACCAAATGTCTGTGCATAACGGTTATCTGCGCTGAACCACTTGTGGTTCCACTCGCACACCTTGTATCCAGCGTAATAAGACAGAGGTGTGTGAGTGAGTGTCTTTGTGGTCCAACCAGCCAGTGCTGACTAACCATTTGGTAGACTAATATGAGGTGGAAACCCTTATTGCTCAGAAGGAAAATAGTGAAACATCAATCGTAGTCTGGGCAGAAAGATTTTACAAATATGCAGCATGAAGTAGTTTAGTATAGCAGCATATATTAGTGCGTTACAGACAAGAGTTGGAAGAAAGGCGAAAACGTTTATTTGGACTGAGAGCTAAACAAAATCTTAAGCATACGCGTACCAACCAAGCCGAATAGTAAAGAAGTTGTGGGGCCACCGTAGCTCACACATATATGAACTATTGCACACGAATCTTTTATACTTCGTTAGTTGATATTCGAGCGATTCTGCTTTGTGTACATATATGGTTGCAGCTGCATGATTGTTGGTGTTCATTTCAGACTGAAACAACTCCACAGTTCGTTGGTGGTATCCAGAGTGCACACGAGTAACAAACCCTAATCATGGTCACTGATCATGTGTATCCGGTGCATTCTGGTCAACACACGCATGTCATTTATCATTTGGTCTACTGGAACTTCTGTGTCAGTAGTGCAGTGCTACCAGTAAACAACTGCTTACCGTTTGTCCTAAAATTTAGGAGCCCTCAATTGGTTTCATGCATATCTCCACCAATCGCGTACTATTTGTTACCAAGCTTTATAAATGAAACCTAGTGAAACCACGAAATTGAACTATGTGAGGCAGACGCAGCATCAATCTTGTTTTAGTAGAAAGCGGAATATGTTAACGCAACGGAACCAGTAGCTGAGTACATCGGAAGACCGCCAATCGTTAGATGTTTGGTGTAGTGCCTCGGAATTACTCTGTCTGATGCAGTAACTAAAGACTTTAGCAAAATTGAACGGACCACCACTCGTGTATCTACCTTCCGTGTATCGTATGACCCGTCCTCCATAAATTACTATCATACTGAGACTTACGGTGTGAGAAAAGTGTAGCATCTCAAGGCCACTTGCATCAATGAGTACGAACAGCAACTAACGGAGTTCGTACACCTGGCTAAAAGAGAAGGAAAAGCCACATACGTACTGGGTGATGAAGGTCGTGTAAACAGTAAGTTGGATGAACAAGCTACCTCGGTTTTAACCCACATTATAAGTCGGCGATTAGTTAAGTCGAAGGTTCAACCAGCACTGCAATAGTGGATATAACACTCACTAATCTGTGAAGCAAAATAAGTACTTTAAATCAAACGTCTTTCGAATAACGTAGAGAAGAAGTCAAGACTGGTGCTATCGTCGCGGCTAGCGTTGGGCTCGAGCTAGTCATTGCTCGCTCTTAGTCCTACGAGTTCGATTACTACAACAGCCCAGGCATCTACGAGATACCTGGAAGTCTGATTAAAAATGTCAAGTTGGGGGCATAGATCCATGTGTCGCTTAACATGGGAGACCAGGTATAACATACCTAGTATGGCAACGAGCTGGAACACTTATGCAGATCATGTAGCCTACCACTGATTCTGCATTAAACCCGAGCCTGACATAACCAATGAATGTCAAACAGAAGTTACATAGGAAGAGTTCATTTCAACATACTGCCGATATATAAAGAATGTATTAGTTTGTGAATTCACACACCAAATCCAACTGAATTGCATTCGAACCCAAGCAAAACGGTGGGAGGCGTAAAGGAGAACATAAGGAATTACATAGGGAATTTGGAGAAACACATACTAAAAGAAATCAGAGTAAGCTTCTATGAAAAAAGCCTCTGTGTTATTTATCTCTCTCACACGACGTTGGAATATGGCGCATCAGACGGTCGGTGTCTTACGGAGAGGAACATTAGAGAGCCTTACCATTTGAGAATAGAATTCGAGATAGTATTCAGATCAAAAACCAAAAAACTCTGTTATTCGTAGAACCAGAAAACGTACTTATAAACAGAGTGTAGTGTAGTGGATAGAGGCACTTAGTTGATCAATAAATGATAACACGGTTCAATCCGACTTGTTGTACGATTTGATTGGTTGCCGACTACTCAGTCACATGGGACAATTAGTGTTGAACTGTTTCATCACAGCTACGCACTTTTGCTATTGACCAGTAAGCGACTTTGTTTATTTCTGTTCTGTAATTTATAGATGAACGAGCTGTAATAGCATTCGTACCTTTGATTATTGTTACATTGACAACATGGAATTTTCCTGAAACACAAACTGTGAACAAACACTGTTGCAGAAGAGGCTCATAGAATCCAATATATGTGTAAGGTAAAAAAGTTCCCCCCTTAAATTTTATAGAACAAAAAAGAAATACGAACATATATAAATGGTTGATCACCGAGAAATGTCTACACTTTTCAGTCAGACTGCCAGGGTCGATCCATCATGCACGCATAACATGACTCATGCTGCACACCATGGTACGCTAAGACGCCCACGCTGTACACGTTCAATAACGTCATAATATGGTTACTTTCCGGGATACACACAACACTGTGCAATGACGAAAACGACGAAACGCAATAATTTTTGCATGTAACGTTCATGAAGAAGACGAAGTTTAATTAGAAATTAGTGAAGAATAATAATCTTGCAGGCTTGAAAAAAGATCTGGGCTAGGACCATAACATGAACGCGCTTTCACATGCTTTAACCATCCGTGGCACATACGTAGACAAATACTGATATGCCGCTTCTAGGCTCGAAACCTGACAATGACGGGAATGTTTCCTGGACAACCCTTCATTCTTACGAAGTGACTTACGTAGGTTCGCCTTCTTTCATCTGAATGAATGGCGACAGATTGACATCGTTTAGAAATAGGTAAACACTCGTAGGCATATGGTCACGTGCAGACACGGGGGTTTGTACTGCGAGTTTGAAATGTGTAGATTTCTACAGCAATACACCTGTAACGTCACCCACAGTAGAATAACTGACAGTTAGATATCAATCAGTTGAATAGCAACACATGGTCACTAACCACTTATCGTCTGGTCTCATCCTTCCACATTTCCATTCCGGATTCCTGGGGACATTAAAATAAATAAAATTGATACGATATCTTAATAACCATTGAAAAAGATTGGAACAATTGCCACCTATAACCACGTTTCAAACGGCCTGACATTAAAATTAAAGGCCAAATATAACGAGCCTGACAGTTAGAATGGTCTTGAGACCTAAGCTGTTAATACGGGAAATTTTGAACAGGATACTCTCTTAGACTGTGATACGGTGTTAGTTGTGGAAACGACAAGATTCACCAGTGAGGATTAAAAAAATGGGCCAAAATCTTACAACCACCACATAAGACAGTTGTCTGATGCGCCACTGACGTCAAGTTAAGTACGACCAAATTAACGTCCAGTCGGGTTTAATCATGATTAGTGTTCGGGTTTCCCGATCATCTCCAGAGAGGATTCACTAACTACCCTGGTAACTCCAGTCGGTGAATCAACGATTGGGGATGTTTAGTCGATTTCAAACGTTGGTTCATAGGTTGTTGCGTGAGAAAGAAAGACATTCGGTTGTGCGGTGCTGTCTCCGTATTGATCGGGTAAAATGTGTTGGACCGTTTATATACTGTTCTTTCTGTCGTTCTGTGGGTGAGGGAAAACCTGCATCAGACGTTACAAAGAAAAAGCTAATAGAAGGAAATAAAAAGAAACTCCAATAAAGCTGCTGGCATGCAGATATATCAGCAGCAGACACTGAAGTACACCGTAGCAACATTCCATAAGATGTACGCAGTTAATGACCTGAAGGATTGAGCTAAAATGGCTTCAAGGACACATCTGATGCAGGTTGCCTCTCACGTATTTGTCGATCGAGTGAAATTTTAAAACTCCCAACCGATTCAGCCGTGATCACAGATTTAGACAGAATGTTCCAATGTGAACAGACAGTAACGGTGAGACACTTCTCTCTGCAGAATAATATGTGACTCACCCCTCAGATATTCACTTTTGTTTACCCCGTAGACATTTTGCCAGCGGATGACCCTGGTTATTGAATATTTTGTAAATAAGCATTAGGTCTTTTCTGAGATTTGTATACTTCGATGAACAGCGACCTAATTTTTCTGAGTCTCATACTTTCTCTAGTGGCCCGTCTATGAGCACTTTCAATAAGTGCCATCTCCCCTAAACGATGGGCCCTTTTGTTTGTTTCTAGGTGTGGGCGGATTATAGAGGCGAACAAAGTGAAAAACACCTCAGAAATTCTTCCATAAATGTTCAAGGTCATTTATGCCTTCTTAACCGTGACTTCACAATCTGCAGACTGACGCAAACTGTTTGTTACTTGGGTCCCCAAGTCTCGCATGCATATTGATATAAGCGGCTTTGTGTCGCCAAATTAATAGTCAGTGCTGTTTTGATGACGACCTTACATGACTTTACATTTGTTATCAATGAACGACAAGTTATTTCTCATGAACTATTGGTTTGGAGAGTTGAACATATTCTGTACAGTCATCATATGCTTCCGGTTCTCTATCACCCATCAGAGTTTTGTGTCAACAGCGTAGAGCAACAGTGGAGATCTGACTATGTGGAGCGGATAAAAAACGAAAGAGTGAACAACAGTGGCCTTAAAACTGGTCTTTGCAGCACATCATTGTTAACAGGATATCACTCTACTGTCCATTCACCGTGACGTTGAACTAAAGCTCAGTTAAATAATCCTTAATCCAGGTGCGTAGGCGTTCATCCAGTTCATAGTTGTGGAGTTTTCATAGCAAAATAAAGTTGCCACTCCTGTCAGAGGCTTTGAAAAACTCAAGATAGACCATATCAGTAGTAATTCCAGCTCTAACAGCCTTCGTCCAAAAGTCACGAGTGATCAGCGGATTATTGAGGCGTGAATATTCCCTACAGGCGCCATGCACCACCTTGGTGACAAGTTCGAGGTTTTTCATCTTGACTCGAAAGAAGTCATCTAGTGAACCCTCCATTAGTTTGGAGACCACTGAAAACAACGCTATTAGTTGAGAGTTTGTTGGATCAACTTTACATTCGACTTTGAAGATGGGTTTGACCCCGCTTTGTTTCTAGGCTTTCAGTTGGCGGCCAACTGATAAGGAGGGCGCGAAAGTGCTGTGTGCCTTTTCGTCAGTTCAGTGGCGCAGCTTTACGAGATGACAACGGTTGCTCTAATACAGCTTACATACTACTGGTATTTCCCGTCGTTCTTGAATACAACAACAACGAACCTCAAGCCTGGATTAAGTGATTTGTGACTTCGTGTGTTCTCTAATATGATTATGACAGGGGATAGTAATCTTTGGGGTAATCCGGTTAAGTTGCTTTCTATGTGTTCAAAAGTCGCTCGTGAGTCGCAGTTATGCACGCTTATCTATTGATTATTTGGTGTGTCGACCGCCCGTACATCTGTATTGGTAAACTTACCAGAGGTGTGAAGTTGCAAAGTGTCAATCTTGTGCCACAATTTCCCTGTAGACAAGCTTAGGATTCACCCTCAGCTTTTAGGCACGACCACGTGGATAGCAAAATCGGTCATTTCTGATAACAACCGTAGTACAGTTGCGCAACATGACTTAGTCGTGAAACGCGAATTCAGCCTGTTCTAGTTGGTGTTTGATCCAGGCTGAACGTTTCAACGTAATCAGACCTTTGGATCTATTCCTTAGACGTCTGAAATTTCCACTGGGTCAGGTACAATACTAGAACGTAGCTGCTAGTGGCGCCGGAGATCTCCTCAACTGTGTGCTATCAGTGATGATCTAGGCTGGATGTGGCGATGGAGCCAGGCCATTCAACCTTGATGAACTGTGTGTTCAACCCCACGGTATTCGCATGAATACCCGTATGAAAAACTGAATTCAATTATCCCGCAATGACTATGACCGGGTAGGGCTGTGATTACCAGATTGCCTATCAAGTCAGTCTCGTTGGTAAGACTGTACTCAAGACAAGGCGGCGTTTGGCTCACCCGGCACCTGGTATGTTCCTGGACATGTTGAAACAGTTCATCTCCATGACTGCTTTTAGAACTTCTTCAGTCTAAGAAGATGTTGCGGTAAAAGCTAAATGGTTCGTGAAACTTAACTCTAGATGATTAAAATATTCAACTTTCAAGGTCTGATTACAACTTAAAGACGGTATTCTAAATAAACCGTTACAGAAGGCATTGTCAGCACCCCTAGTTGCGGATGGCAATCAAACAATTGAAGGTTTGAATGACGTTAACTAAATGTTAGACTGATTTTGGTAGAACCAGTAGTATCGTGTTACGAAAAGTTGAGGTCTTTAGGTGTGAGCCCAAAGAAGGGTCTACACTACCTCTTGTACCGATTTTCGTATAACTGCGAAACATCGTCATACGAGGAATGGACAGTTTGCTGACCCGCACTTGTTCCTTACACCAGGTCTTCGTGATGCATACTATATGTAGGGTCCATTCGGCACAGGTGTATCGAATTTAGCCCGGCTTGCCCAACAGAAAGGCCGCGTTGGTGTAAAAAAATACCAGAAAACACTTTTAATGTCTACAGTAAGCATTACAGACGGATATACAGTAGGAGTTTCATCGAGTCAGTCAGCACATTGTAGTGTGTTTTGAGGCTGCCCCATCTTGGTGAAATGACGGCGATTCGTCGTTATATTAAACTCCTGGAGTGGATTAGGCATTCGCTTAGAAGTCATTTGGGGTAACCTCAGGGGCAACTGCACTGGGTTATTCGATAATATACAGTTGTGTCTACTGAGCTCTGGTATTCCTTGGTTTGTCAGAATGAAATCTGCTCCTAGTAGGCAACCCTGAACGTGCTGCAGATTAGGCTGCATACGTCTGCTCCGTCATTTCTTCTGTTAATTAGGTTATTCGTATTAGTCGGCGCGCATTTACCAAGGGTAAGTACACGGGCCGGGACAGACAATTCACATCATTGGCTGCTAAAACAGAGCTACCCGTGAGTGACGCTAGGAATATCTACTGGTCTACGTCAGGCGCTGCTTGAATAAGAACACCAAAACTGTTCGAAGCAGACGTATTACCCCGACGAACTTGGAAAAGTCTAACTTGAAGGCTACTTAAGGTATCTTGCGCAATAACATTTCGATTGCATCTCATCGATTGCTTATACAAAATTAATATGCGCATTATATAATAAGTGCGAGTGAAAAGGTAAAATCAATCTAGCCATGTCTGAGACGGTCAGTCAGATGACCAAAGCGAAAGCAAAACTATACAAGTGAATCGTATTCATCGATGAGAAACACAAATTTGATGCAACATAATAGATCTGCTACGGGTCAAGCGAGTAATGCAGATCCTGAGAGAGCAAGATATGATTATAAAATCCATACGGACCAAACGGTAGGACTAAAAATTAGTTGAAAAATCCATACAACTCAAACGAGGTTTAAAAACATACGCCGATTAACACTCATTAAAACTAGTGTACAAGATGGATAAAGAAATATTAGAGGAGTTCAACGGTTCTTAGGTTCTGCGAATAGAAAGTCAGTCTAAAATACCAGTTTGGAAAAGGACACAAAACTGAAATGGGAGCAAAGAGATACGCTCGTATCCTTACCAACTTAACAAAAAGGTAGTCAGGAAGAGTTTCTGGGCGCACACATTGGAATTTGGACTGTGTATTGAAACGTCCCCCGTTATCCCCAGTACGTGTTTTGTTTTAGGTCTAAGATCCATTGTGTGTCTTGTCTGTAGGTGTTTTGCGATGGCACTAGGTGCACAGCCCACCTTCGAAATCAGGAGCCACTTCTGTATGTGTTCCCTAATGCGCTGGCCGTGTTGCATCAAGGTTCTGCTGACGCACCTGCTTCCATGGACACAATCAAAGCTGTATGGTAAAGACAGAGAGAAGACATAAATCGTGAGATGTTAATATTTCGATGTACTCTCATCAGTCGCCAACAAAAAACCGGGATATTTTATAAACTTCACATAACAACAATAATTGAACGAACCAACCATATAGTTTTGATCTTTCGTGCGCTGATAATGCAAGCAATTCTACGGCAAGGAGATTGATTGCGTCAGCACCTCCTGTGCACATAAAACTGGTCGATGTTGTCTGATTGGCAGGGATTCGGTGAAGCGTTCGATGAAGCCGGGGTCTTCGAGCTTATTGGAGTCAGTAGGTCGACTTTTGAGATTGCCGTTGACAACCATTTAGGAATATGATCCTCTGTACGGTGATGCAAGCGCCGATCTGTCCACCTATGTAGACATAGTTGGAACTACAATCGCACCCGTACATATTTCGGTTGAGTGTGTATCACCGCTATGGAAAGCCAAACCTCTACTGATTAACCGGACAAGCAGCTGAGCAGCTGAGTTGGTGTGTTGCAACGCCGACGTCAATTTTGTTGTTTGTCAGGTGGTCATTCTTGAATTGGATTTGCAGAAATATGCTCTTTTTCTCCGCACTGCAGCTTGTCACTTGTGGTTCTTATTTTACTGTGAATTTTCACAAACTTTTCAGGATAGCCGTTATCCACCAATCTTTTCTTGATAAACTCTTCTTCTTTCTTCAGTCGATCTGCAGTACGAATCAGTCTGGCTCTCGGAAATAACGTTTTCTGGAAGTCGCCATATACATTACTGGGTTGTACGATGAAAGTCACCGTCTTTTCTAGATTATTGATGAGTAGTAGAGGATTTTGGTTTTCCTATAGATTGAAAATCACCCGTAATTGATTGCAGCAGTGGCATTCCCAGTCGGCCCCTTTCGAAAAGAAGCACTGGACTCGAGTTTCGCTCTCATTAGGGCTCGTCAGTAGTGCAGATCCGTTCCTAGTCAAGGAGTCATCGATTGGAGTTAACAGGACAGTTATTGTGTCTCCACTGGAGAAGATCGGGCAACCTCATTTTTTCTAGATATTGGAATGTTCGTCGAGCTTTGCATTCAGGTTTCAAACGTTTCACCATCAAACGAGGTGAAATCCTTAGTGCGTAGGTGTTTCAACGTATAGGCTTGATCAAACGCAACGCTGAAACCTATGTGATGAAACACTTACGCACTGATATATATATATATATATATATATATATATATATATATAATAGGCATACTTGCGCAATCTCCGCAAACGATCAGTGCGATGATAAAAAGCAATTAAGCATCTACGTTTCGTATGACACTCCAAATATTCGGATCCACATCAGTCATAGCTAACAAGTATGATCAAGATGGTCTAAGGCGATTGTTATTACTTCATTGCTTTCGACTATGAACCATCTCGTGCACGATTTCTAGACTGGAACTCATCGGTCAAAACCTCCTTGCTCCACTGCCGCATACGTCAGCTATACCTTCACATAACCCATAGCACTCGCCATTGTTTGTGCTATTCTTTAAAGATTGCAGCCTAACACTGACTTTTGGTGGCACTTCGGTTTTATGAATTCTTCTGATCCTGGATTAAATAGCTTCTGGATGTGCAACCCGCTTAGACAGAATTAAAATTTTGTAAGCAGCCTTTCTGTAGTTGAAAGCAATTAGTTAGTTCAGACTGATTCTTCTACTTCCGTATGTCCCACATGATTGTAACATACTGTGATGCCCATCTGTTTACCGCAGTTCGGCAAATCCTCAGAAAGTTGACAGTTTAGCTACTTGATTCGCCAGTTGAAAGCGTGAAACTAGGTGACCGATTCCGTCTACTTCTGTAGCCCACCAGTAAAACAATAAACTCCAGTTGAGCTCAGTTGAATGATAATAAAACACATTTTTGAGATCATTTTGTCTCAGGAAGACGATGCAAGTCACCAAGTCCATACGTGAGATCAATCACAAAGACACAGAGAACGACTCAAGTGCATCTCTGTTGTTGTCAAGTGGATACATAGGGGAAGAGTTGGGTATGATAAAAAAGCCGGCCATATAAGCTATTTGCAAATCAGGGGACACACTTGGCGAGCAGTGTACGCGAAAATCCTGTGTACCTGGAGGTAACCGGGTTTTGATTAGTCCACGACAATTAGGGTCTGCTCCTTCGAGTTCCCAGAATCCTAGCACGAACCACTAATCCATATAAAGTACGTTAGCTCTCTCTGTGAAAATCAAATGAAATTGGGAGTTGATTAATCACACGACTAGCTCAGCTTACAAATTCGGGACAGTGAATTCGGGATAGTGAAAAGCGGAAACAAGATTACACGTGGCGGCTATGAAGATCTTGGTACACAAACAACGAAAACGCGTTCAGCACAGCGTTCTATATCTAACATTTCAAACCCAAATACCAGAAAAGTGGGTGGTCATATCGCTACCCGCATTGCCACTGAGGCGGAAAACCTGTGTCAGCCATCCAAACACACGTATGCCCGCAAGTTGTATACATGCGCACACATGTACACCTTTACAGTTGTTCAACTCGGGTGATTTGTTGGCCATGTTTTGTGTTTTGATTACCTTAGTGTAGGCACGCGCCGCCCTCATTTTCCGATCAAAAAGAAACGTACATAATTGATCGTATACACGAAATAGTACCGAACTGATTGTCATTAGAACGTTTCACACACGAAGAACTAACGTTGGACAATATGTTGGTTTGATTGATGTATCCTACCTGAAACCGGTAAGCTTTATTGGAGAAGTTCGAAGAGGCCCTGATCGTACTTCTATTCAAACCTGAAGGGAGAACGCAGTCACCAGACAGCCGTTTTATTATTAATCTGATGAGTTTTGTGAAAACAGAGAGAAGACATAAATCGCGAGATGTTAATATTTCGATGTACTCTCATCAGTCGCCAACAAAAAACCGGGATATTTTATAAACTTCACATAACAACAATAATTGAACGAACCAA
>JTDE01000927.1:137478-154471 GCA_014338405.1 Paragonimus skrjabini miyazakii
CAATAAAGATTGTGCTTTATTGGACGCCTTTTCGCTACAATATACATGTTGCTGTTCCACAGTGGTTGTGTCCTGTTTGTGAACATCGAAGACCACATGCAGACTGTGGATGGACATAAATAACACCCTTTACAATTTTCCAGTTTCTTCCAGATAGATGGACAGCCATCACACATTAGATCTGCATAACTAGAGCTGTTTCGCTGACTTCTACTATCCAGACAATGAGTTTGTTCTCGTATCATTCAAGGAATCGTGAATTGTGAAGTTTGTTGGCTACTACCGCTGTATTTAGATGTTTGACAACAAACATAGTAATCGATTATCTGTCGCGATTTCTGGAGTTGGTGAGCTGCAGGTTGGCGCGTGGGAATGTTCGCGGACTGTATATTTGACCAAGTTTGCTGTCGATCATCTGTCGCGATTTCTGGAATTGGTGAGCTGCAGGTATGTGAAGTGATTGTGTACGTTTCGTGTTTGTTCCTTTGATCGTGTTCTGCTAGTTTGTTTGTGTGTGTGTGTATGGATGATGATTTTCCGCTACCTTGGCGTGATGGTCAGCTTTGTGTGCTGTTTTGATCCACTGGGCTGTGCTGACTCCGACTTCGTTCGTTGCAGGTTCAATCGTGTCAGACTGGCCAAAGGAGAGCATCCAGACAAAAGGTAGATGCGTTCGCTGTGTTATGGCTCGATTTGATTTTATTCTTATTCAGTGTATGTATGATTGCTTGTTTTGTTCAGTATTATCTCTCTGTGAATGTGCCGAATGTCTTGGGTTGTGACTGTGGAGCCTGTTTTAGGTGGTTGCTGTTGATGCGTATGTGTGCGTGTATGTTACCTGTGTGCTACTTACGAGCTGGCTATCACGAACACCCGATTCCAGCTGGATGCGAGCGACATAACGAAGTGAACCCATCCACGAAGCGGTCATCACCACTTGCTTGATTACGTGATTGTGCAAAAGCACGACATTCGTGAAGTGCGTATCACGCGAGTGATGCGCGGTGCTGAATGTAGCACCGATTATAGACTGGTCAGGACTAAATTGTTTATCCATGTACGCAAGTCTGTTTATTGAAGATCTTCCAGATAACGACAGAAGTTGGATATCAAACGACTGGAAAACTGCGAGACGAAGACTACTTTTCAATGTGCAGTTGCCGCTCGTCTGCGCGACGTTCCTATATCCACTACCCCCGAGGGCATGTGGCAGTTCATCAAGGAACGGATCACGACAGCCGCCAGCGAGACGACCGGTATCAAACATCAGACACATCCGGACTGGTTCGACAACAACAACGCAGTTATCGCCGAACTGGTACGAGAGAAGAATACTGGGTTTGCTGTCTCCACGATGAACCTGGGCAATGAAGCGAGGAGAGCGAAGTTCTGAATTATCCGCCGTCAACTGGCTGAGCGTGTTCGCGGAATCAAGGACAACTGATAGATGAAGTGGAACTAGCGGAGGCAGGGCTTCGCAGATCGTTGACAACATACGGAGTTCTACAAGTCGCCCAAAGCGATCTTTGGTCCATCTATCCAGTCTACTAAAGCACTGGTAGACGTGGACACTGGCTGTTCGTGCACGCAGTCGGAAGACATCATGAAAGTCTGGCACAAACAGTTGGGTAGCTCATTCATCTGTCCTGCTACCATTGATTGGGTGACCGTGAACACCCTACCGCAACAGGTCATCAAGCCTTCACTTGCTCTCGCTCCTGATTTACTAGAGTTGCAAAGAGCGATTGGTCAACTTCGCAACGGGGAGGCTGCGGATGAAGATGGATTGCCCGGTTGGATCCTAAAGAATAGCAAGCCGGCGATGGAACATGCACTGTTCCAGCTGGTTCATTTCATCTGGGGGCACAAGGTGATGCCACAAGACTTCAAGGATACTGTGACAATACCCTTGTTTAAAGGTGAAGGTAGTAAGCAATGCCCCGACAGCTATCAGGGCATCAGTCTGTTGAGCTGCGCAGGCAAGGTACTTGCCAGAATCCTTCTGAACCGGCTGAATACCGATGTATTGGAGGACATTGTTCCTGAGGAGCAATGTGGATTCCGGGCGATTCGGACTACGATCGACCTGGTGTTCGCTGCTGGACAGTTTCAAGAGGAGTGCCGTGAACACAACCAGCCCCTGTATGCCCTCTTCGTCGACTCCACCAAGGCGTTCGATTCCGTGAGCCGCGAGGCGTTGTGGACGGTGTTTGGTAAGTTTGGATGTCCAAGTAAGTTCGTTAATTTGATTAGTTATTGCATGTAGGCCTGAGGGCGAAGGTGCAATCATGTGAATCTGTCTCTGATGATTTTGACATTGGCACTGGCGTGAAGCAGGGTTGTGTGCTAGCCCCAGCTCTATTCAGTTTATATTTGACTGCCATGCTAAAAGTTGCTTTTCAGGACTCTGGGGAGGATGGTGTTAAAGTAGAGTACCGGATAGGTGGGCGCCTACTGAATATTCGACGTTTCGGTGCCCCAACCAGGTTACATACCTCACTGGTACGCATGCTTCTGTTTGCAGATGACAGCGCGCTGTTCGCACATAGTGAGGACGAACTACAGCGATTGGTCACGGCTTTCGCGACGGCGGCATCCAATTTTGGACTGGATATCAACACGGGTAAGACATTTTCTTTCTTTCAGCCTTCTCCGGGCGGAGGTGCTATCTGTGCACCTTCACCTCAAATTCGCATTAATAAAGATTTTGTCAGCAGCTGTACAGATTTCTGCTACTTGGGTAGCAACTTGTCCACCGATCTATCCGTGGGCCGCGAGTTGAGAGCTCGTGTGGCAAAGGCTAGTACTGCTTTCGGGCGTCTTGATAGACGCGTTTGGAAGAACCACAGTCTGAAGCCGAGCACTAAGCTCTTCGTCTACCGCTCAATGGTGCTGTCTATACTGCTGTATGGCAGTGAAACGTAGACATTGTATCAGCGGAACGTGCGCTATTTGAGCCACTTTCATTTGCAATGTCTAAGACGCATCTTGGGTATTCGGTGGTCGGATATGGTTCCGAACACTGAGGTACTGCGGCGAGCGGACATGAACGGGATGGAAGCCTTGCTGATGTTGAATCAGCTTCGTTGGCTGGGTCACGTCCGTCGGATGGGCGATGCCCGTATCCCGAAGCAGGTACTATATGGACAACTGAGATCAGGTAAGCGAAGTCTTGGTGGCCTAAAGCTGAGATACCAGGATGCTGTGCAGGTAAGTCTTTCAAGTTGTAAAATTGATTTTAGATGTTGGGAAGACTTGGCTTTGAACCGGACTGCCTGGAGGAATACGATTCGGACGGGCGTCCGCGAGTTCAACGAGCAGTTATTGCGCGGCCGAGGACGAAAGCGCGCAGTACGCAAAGGAACCATCGGTGCCATAGGTTGTGGTGACATGACTATATGACACTGCGATGTGTTCGGCCGCGAATGCGCTGGCCGTCTGGGATTGGTTGGTCACCAGTGTACTCATAGTGCATCGTCAGCGAAGAGAAGACAAGTACGTTAGGCTCAGGTAGGTCATATCAGCATATCCATTCTATTTTGTTAATGATTGCATCGACCAAGACCATGGGTGTCCGCGGTCTTCTACCCATTCTTTTATTGAGCTTTGCTGGTGTATTGTATGATGAATGGGTTGCGTGTTTTTTACGCGGTACAGTCTGAAGTTTGTTTTCCAACTTTATCCTCTCTAGAATGCACAAACATGCATATGTACACTGAAATGTTTCTTGTATTACATTTTACATATCTCTCTTGTCAGTTTCGATCTTGTCATTGGAGCCTCTCTGTTTATTTTCCGAGAGATACGGGTTTCATTTTCCTGCTAGCCATTCAGTTGGCTAACCAGCATTGCTCGGCTGGATAGGAAGGCCTTAATCACACACCTACTGGTCCTGTCTTCGGGTTTACACTTGGTATGTGGTGTGTCATTGGAACCGCAAGTAACACGTCGCAGGCTACTTGGGGTGTTGATTTAAAGCGCAGGCGTCCTTTGACTTTGGTCACTGTGACAATCAAATCCGTTCCGGATGTCGCCAACCAGGTTTAGATGTCATAGAAACAGATAACACTGAAAAACTTCTCGACCACTGTACTGAAGCTATTGTTCTGCTCCACTGAAATTTTCGATACGGCGGCATTGAAAGTTGTGTCCACGTAGCACGCAGTACCCAAACTTTCTTCTACAACGAGTGTGGTACATCCGTAGAGTACGTTAGTTAGTTACGTTCGAAGATTTCACAAACGCCATTGCAGCTCTGATCATAGGGGAAGAAGACCGTTCAGTTCAATTGGAACCATGGACACAATGAACTGTCCGAGGTGCGGCATATTATACATGTATAACGCAACCCTTCCGTCAATATTCTTCAATCAGTCGATCAATAATACTATAATAACATTCAACGCACTTTACAGGTGTAGCTATGACTCACAAATCTGTGTAATTCCACCCAAGCACTTGCTTCCCCGTTGCAGTTACTCCATTTCGCTCAACTTCGTCAACGGCTAAATGCCTAACCCAAGTAGTCCAGTTATATACTGTTGTATAACTGTTGAATGAATAGCGAAGTTCCTCGTCAAACAGACGTCGGTGATACCGAAACCATTCTAGACCGATACCTAAAACGCGTCAGCAAGAGGTGTGAGGAGAGGGTTTCGAAGTAACTGTTGTACACGTAGTTGCGAAATCTTATTTTCCAAACTTTGCGCTGATGATGAATCATTCATACAGGTCCTACGACTTTAATACGGACATCAGCTTGTGAGCAACGGAACCCTGTACCGAATCATTGACAGAAGTGAGATCCTAAAGGACAATCGAAAAGTTCATGCGGCAAATCCACGGTCGTGAAAACACACGTTCGACTTGCAAGTGGACTTTATTGCTGTTAGTCACACTGACACGACCCCACATTTGGGCTGAAAGCTCGTGAGTGATCTGGCCACTCGTAGCATTCTGCCTTCTATTACGCGCCCAATCATATGACCTAAATCTCAAGCCGAGAAGGAGAGAAGGAGTGAGACACACAGTTTACAGGAATCAAAACGCAACTAGAACACAGGGGCTATAAATATACATTATAATCAGTCGCCATACGGGGCAGTTCAGGTACAAAGGGAATCAGAAAGAACGATCATATATGGTAATCACGGTTTTAGAACTACTCACGTTATCGGGTGTCTACAGGCAAACGATAGAAATGGCTCAGCTGGACTAGAAGCCTACAGGCGTCCGAGGGTCAGAGAAAATTGTGCCCACGTGATAACTGCCTGCGTCCACAGTTGTGTAGTCCGTTGCTAATGGTCTCGGTAATGGTCAGCATTCGGAACTACACTGTTTTAAATCGATGTCAAGGCATTAGATAGATGATATTGAAGTCGGCCAAATGGAAAACACTTGACATGGTTTTGGTCATATCCTTGTTTAACCGAACTGCCTGATTTCCACGTACTTTGTCAGGCAATCTTTATATAGTTCTGTCAACGCATGAGACTCGACACGGCGAAACAAATGTATACACAGAACAGCTGGTTACAGTACAGAGATCTGCCCTTCAATTTTCATATGACAGTTGTGCATGAACCTCCATGCAACTACCGTTATCGTGATTCAGTCACTTTCTGCGTCTAGAGATTATTTGGCTATCACCGGTTTGAGTTCAGCAGAAGCCCAAATTTTTCACAATGAAGTCATTCTTAAAATATAGTGGTTGCTATTCAGATTGTCCACTGATTACCAGGACATTGACCTAAAACAGTGAGATTTCGAACGCTGACCGTTACTGTGGCCATTAGCATCCGAGTACACAACCCTGACGTTTGTGCTTAAAACATGCTTGTGCAGATACAACCTATCCTGGACCACGATCAGCCAAACTCATACTTTGAAACAATGAACGTGTAACTGTTTCCAAACACGAATCCGCACTATCCACTGCCAGATTTCCTTACTCATACTTGTTATGATGACATATAGGCTAACATATGTTTTCGATAATTCATCTTCAGGCCGGTACAACTATATAAGGAGTTAATAGAGTTGGATTGATATATCGATCAGACTAATTGCGGAGAAACTAGGTCACTGGTCAGTCAGTTGGCGATGGCTTGATTGGTCAGTTACGTCACGCTTGTCCATTAGTTTGACCGCGCAATTTTTGTACCCCGAAAACAAGGGAGGAATCTAGTTCGATGCCTGAATGATAGAGCATACAAAATTTGTTCAGCGGATACATTAGAAAGTGAACTCGAATTCATGAAGAACGTACTTCATGACAACGGCTGCCCGGAACGATTTATCGCCAGAAATATTACCAGAATATCACCTAAACCTGAAGTGCATGACGTAAGAAAGAAGCCTGTGTTTATTTAAATGCTATTCAAAGGTGACAATGCTGCAAAATGGCTGACAAATAGGCACAACCAGACAATTAGCAGGACCTATACTACAGCTGAACTCCGTATTCCAATCTCCACATCCGCAATTCTCAGGTTTATGACAAAGATAGACTGACAGTTTCATTTCTGATGAGTTTCATTTCTGTTGTCTTCTAAGTAGTCTGAGAATCAAGTACAAGAAATAAGTCTTGATAGTTAGTTTTTTTGTTCTCATGATTTCAACTGGTAGTTTTGAACTGGTTAGACAGTCTAGTCTTGTTGAAATGCTAACAGTTTTTTCATATTAAGACTGAAACAAGGCGTGTGAGAGGAGCTACTATGCAACAATGCCAAAACCGTGGAGTGTCAGTAGAGTAACAGACTCGTATATTATATCAATAAAATACTTTATAGGTTATTTATTAATTATCTGCAGTACTGGTGAGTAAATTTCATCAGAGGTTGTATCGTAACAATGTCGTGGCAATAGCAAAATTTACCAAGTTCACGTGTTGGTCTCTTAAATACCCTACTAGATCTGTACAGGAGGATCAAATTAAAAATTTTGCTTTTGAAACTGTTTACCCAAATTTGGCTTACTTTATGCCGAGTCTTGCCTAAACCTACAGATAATGACGTTGTTTCATGGCAAACAGAATGATTACTTTTTCAAAACTTGTGTCTACGTTGTGCGTTAGGGAAGACTGCCGTTTTTCTTGGAAGTGATCCGTAACGAATTCCCTTCTTACTGAGGATTTGACTTGTTCATACTATCAGCTTTTGAGCTGGGCTGTGAGTTGCCATCCCCAATTCTGCAAAGTTCTGGCAGTGAAATTTTTATAATTGTCGCTGTACTTGATTTATACAATCTTTGCAAATAAACGTGGGGAACTGTACTTTCTTCTAAGCCGCTTTGCAGAGTACAGTTTCTTCAAGCAAGACACGGTATTGTCGCACAAACAAAAATGACCTCGAACGATTCATTTCATTCGGTGACAGCCAGATAAAGTTATACAATATTGCAATTCAGACTCACTTAAAGCAATGAAATAAAAGTATTTCTGTTAATTTATTTTATTAGCTTCAAAATGCCAGTGTTACTGAGAAAATTACCGCGATCACTGATAAATAAAAAGTTTTAATCAAGGGCAGTAAATGCATTTAGGACTAAAGTAAAAAATTTTTATAACCGGTTTGTTGCTTCATTTTTACCTGTCTGTTTTCTCATTTGAACATGTTTTACATACGCACAGACTTTATCCGGACATAAATTGTGTAATACCTACTTTCTGCTCTCATTATTTCAAAACTTTGACGCATCTTTTTAGTTCTAAATGAAAAAGTAAGTTTAGAAATTTTTCGAAAATTTTCAACAGAATATCAAATATAATTTCCCGAGAAAAACCTAATTGCCGAAACAAAATTATCATTCCGAGTTATAGTTATATTCTACCTGAACAGATGACAAACTGAATACAACATTTCACTTGTTCCAGCTCAGCCTGTATACTGACTTTGTTCTGACTTTGTCAAACAAGAATCATTTATTCAACAGTTACCTAACAATAATCTCATTCTCAATTATGGCAGAAATATGAGGGATTTTAACTAAGGCATAGTGTCAATCTGTTGCTTCCTGAGTCGCCTGGCCATTGTTAAACACTGATGACGGTCTTCTGCGTCCGAATAATCCATTGTATAGCATCTAGGAACTGTTCAGAAGCAAGTCCTGAAGTGTTTCTCTCAGTTTTACAGATGCACACCGATTACAACAGTTTTCATGTATGTATGTATGCATGCTGATTCCACGTTTTACTGCCTAATTAATTCCATACCAGTTGCTAGTGGCCCTGATGTGCTTGCATACAGCCCGTTTGCCTGTAAATCATTCTTGTTCTGTACAAAAAGTAAGCTCACTGATTGATGGCCCCCTACAGTGTGTGACCTCCAAATATGGTGTGATGTACATCAGGACATCTGATCTCGGTTTCAAGGTTAGAAATGCTAACACGCGACAAAATGCACCAAACTAATTTTTATTCCACTTAGGTTCATCCTAATGGTTGCATGGACACAGAACATCAAGTGATCAGTTTTACACTGGTTACGACCTCGAGAACCTGAAGTGATACCTGTCTTCCGAAGCTCATTTTCGATCCAGCTGTCTCGCTGTCTCTTTACTCGGTAATACTATATTAGATTGATGCTGTCTTTTGAATGCTAATTTGATAGTAACACGGAAGGACGTAAAGAATCATTCTTGTATCTTTAAAACGTAGTAGTATCCTTGTTGAAGATTAGACATGATGTTTATCCCATACAGCTCTCGACAGAACAATGAGACTGTTTAATCTGTGCGGCTAGATTCGATCTTAACTCTTGCGTTGCACAAAACCTTTGAGCTTAATAATACCCACAAATCAGTAGTGATCATTTCTCACAAGCGAAAATGGTTGGGCGTTCACATACGATAATTCGGTCGTGCCTAATGTGAGGTCAACGGCACAGTGGTAAACACGGTTGCCTCATGAAAGCGTAGCCGGAATTCTAGCCCCGGCCGTGGCAAGGATATGCACTACTGACGAGCTCCAGTGAGAGCGAGACTCGAGTCTAGTGCTTCTTTTCGAAAGGGGCCGACTTGGAAGTCTATGGAAATGCGATCATTTGTGAGCGATATTCAACTTGAAATCAGCAGTCAACTGAAAGAGGTTAGAATAGTGTGTCTTACCAAAAATATGTTACGACACTAAATAGTCTCACCTGAACTCTGCCCGGTATGATCAAAATAAGATGTTATACAATCGTCAGACGGTAAACTCGAATATCGGATGGCATGGTAGGAAGATCCGTCTACAGTAAACCTACCTGGACTAAACAATACATACAGTTCGATTACTTCTATCCGGTACAGCATAAGAGAAGTCTAGTCAGGGCGCTTTTCCACAGAGCACGGAGGATTTGCACAGAAGACAACCTACGGCTAGAGTTTGCCCTACTGACAGACACTGCAGGTCAACAGGTACCCCCTGCAGTTTACTAGAAAGTACAGCAAACCCGTCATCCCAGCTGTGGAAGTGACGATGGTACCGAAGAGGACGGTGTATTTAGAACTCCCGTTTTCAGGGGACAGTTGATCAACAGTGATGAGGAAGCGTCTAACACCTGCTGTATCCAGGACTTATAACGCTGCAAAGTTGTGTATACTGCAACGAACGAGAACTCTACTAGTCGCTCCAGTTACGAACAAACAGTGTACGTCTGTCACATCTCACTGTTTATACAAATACTCGTGTAGCTGCAGCACGAGCTATATAGGGAGGACAAACCGACAACTAGCTGTTCGCATTAGGCAGCGTGTTCCCAAATGGCTAGAAACTCATTTAGAAACGTCGGACGCCTGTATAAACGCCGATGGACGGCACTCCGCATCTTCGGTTTCTGACGCGTTCTCGGTAATTTTTCGGAGCAACCGGAGAACGCATACTCCAGTTTGTTGAAGCTTTGGCTAGTAAACGTCAAATTGCCCCCACCTGTGTGTTCAAAGACAGTTTGTGTTGACGCTGCAGCATTTCCACAATTCTGATTTCCAGTTTTTGCGTTCGTCTGTTGAATCTCTTAAGGCATGATTTCCGCTCTGTGGAAATTAGTTACATATCCATGTGTGATCAAAATGTTCGAAGCGTTACTCCGGAGAACATCACATGAATTACGTCTTCTCATTGCCTTATTCAAGTTCATAAAGGGAACAAACTGTTTCAGGTAGCAAAGATTATTTTTACTGAAAACAAACAGGGGCGACAAGCAGCTCCGAAATTGAGTGATTTCACTCAAACAAAGGTGACTAGGAATGAGTATAAGTAGAACGTACATGAAGTATACCATAAAGACAAAATAAAATATCTAGGAACTATAGAAACGGTACAGTCCGACAGGATAACCACATCAAACCAAAAAATACTAAGCATCCTGCAAACGTCTCACAGCTAAGGTAACGATCGTCATCCAGTGTTGTGTGGACAGTTTTGCTACCATATTGTTCAACATACTTATATTCTTAATGACTGAGGTGCTTGTACTGACACACAGCTATTCTTACTGACTTAAGAAGAAGTGAGGGAGAATGACTGCGGTGTGTTCAGTTGAAGAGGGTTGTTACGAAGTACTTCTAATCTGCTTCGAAATTTCGGCGCATTGTTTCGGTATATGTTTCTTAGAAGATCCGATCACCAGCCGTGTTGTTACAACCGCATATCCTATAAGGGCCATGGTGGTTTGCCGCCCCAGGCTCCTGAGTCGGAATGGCGTTATGCTCTTTCCTGTCTAGTGGAACTTACAATAATTAGAGAGTTTACTTTATATCAATTGTGGTATCACTTGTAGGGTCAACTTGGTTCACAGTCGCCTATATTAAATAAACCTCGGCGATTTTATTTCGACCTAGACTCAAACACTCGGCAACAGGTATCTTTCTCTTCGATATCCCGGTCAGCTTCCTCTACCCTGTCCCCCATTCAAAGAAAAAATATTTAAATACCCAAACCACTCTATTTTTGTGGACCCTTTCTCTTCTAGGAAATTTTGTTATTTTGATGTTCATGTTATCTAGGTAATACAGTCCGTTACAGCCAGAAACAAATAGTTGTGTTGTATATATCGTTTACCGAAAGACACTTCCCCTGCATAAACGCTTGAGACAATGTTCGTTTCTATCAAACCCATCCCACACTAACGCCAACGTTTAAGTTTGTGTGATTGATGATTTTAAATTCCATAATACCGAGTGAATCCCAACTTCATCGGTCACACAGGCCGAGAAACAGTTTTCAGTTATTAATGACCCTCTTCAACTTATAATAGTCCCTACCTAGATTCCCGATCGACAGAGAGACAACCCATGGAATTTTTGACTAAAAACTCGCTAGCGTACACAATAACCAGCTCCTTCCCACAAAGGTTCGTCAAGCTAACCTGTTAACTGCAACTAAACATGTACTGCCCTTAAATTTGTAAGTCACTTCTATAGGATGCTTTCGGTCTAGTCCCCTGCCGACTGGAACGGAATAGGTCACACTTTACCGCAGTCCCCTGACTCGAGGTGTGGTACTCCGGATCATTCCTCCTTTGCAAACAACATTACCGAGGTCTTCCTGGAGAGGGCATTTACTTGTTTCCCATCTGTATAGACCCCATAAAACGTCCTATCTTGAATGATTCGATCATGCCTGCCCCTTTTCAGTAGGTTAGAACGACTGTTTATATAAACGATGGCGTTTTCAACCCATTTTCTCTATCTGTTCAGACTCCGTTACAATTTTCAACGTCTGACCGACCGCAATTGAAAAGTCGGGACATGTTTTGTCAGCCGAAAAGTATGCAAAAAGCAGATACGCTCCATGTTACTACATCATGCTGTCCAAGGATAGTTCCCAGTAGTTTTCACCGCTCCTGCTATAACTACACAATGTTAGGTATAATAGTAAGTTTACTTGCTATCAATGTAATCAACTATCGCGCATCAGCTATGCAGTTCATTCCCTTCAGTCTTACTAATAGCATTTTCGTTGAACCCCACAGGGAGTAAACAACAACAAACTTTCAGGCTCAAACGTTGGTCCTACAATTTTGTTTCAAAGTTGAACGCATGGAATTAATGTCTATTATAACGGGCTTATTTCCCTAATTGTTTGCAATAGCCTTGTTCCCATCATCTTAGAAATTATCTTATACATTTCCCTTTCAGATCTAATTTTATCCAACTTTATGGAATAACTTGTCGCCACGCATATGATACATCGCCTGAAGGATAACGCACTACTTAGCAACCATCAACATGGATATTAGCACCAAGCATCTAAAAGCTATTTCCTTAGTCACTTTTCGCACGTTTGATCATCTGTCATAAATGCATTCGGAGAAGCTCACTTTGTCTTTCTAGATGTCCAAGGTCTGTAATGAAGTTTGATATGATGCTTCGTTAGTGAAGTTACCTATGTATAGATTTAATTCGAAATATTTTGCTATGTTTTCTGTTACAGTCCGCATATCATCATTGCAAAAATAAATGTCGGCGTTCTTCAGAATTCGATTCTTTCTGCCAATCCGTTTTTGCTGCTTATCAGTAGCATCATCTCATCTTTTTGCTCCTTTCATGCTTTCGCACATGAACGCGATACTTCATAATTCCCGCATTCACCGCAACCACCGTTCCACATAACAATAACCGTAGTTAATTCTTACAAGAAACAAAATCGTCATAACGAATTATTTGAAGATAAACATTAGAATGGAATTATTTAAACATAGTTATCTTCAGTCCTCCTAAATCTGTCAAATCTCTCTATTTCTCTAAACTTGTACATCTCCCACCTCAATTACGTTTTGTCTCAGGCTGACATGTACGTATGTGACTCGAAGTCCAACTTAAGTGTCGGTTATATGAAACTTGGGGATAAAAGCAATCTTCACCTATGTCATTTTTCGACCGTCCATTAAGAATAAAAGGGACACCAGACAGTTTTTCGCTATTATGACGTGCTACCATCTCATTTAGAAAGGCATGGATAAATAAGTTCTGAGATGAACTGCAGCAAAATTAGCCACAAAATATTGGCTGGTCGTATGGTTTTTCGCGAAATGTACAGCTGAATTTAGTGTTCAGTGAAGATGATCTTTGATAAGAGTAAGTTATGATTTCGATCAGCAGAAAGTCTACGACTCCATTGAACAAAACATCGTCTTTCGAAACCACACAGTCTACATGCCCACCCATCTTAGGGGAGCATTCGGTGATTCGCATTTGGGTTGCTGTAACAAATATCTAAATAACGCATACATCATTTACAATTTTAAGCAGAAATTGTTGTACCGCTGAACTCCGTATGTGTAACTGTAAAACTGAATACTGTAACTGAACATCTACGAGGACGATAAGATCTAATACACACAGTATTGTCTAGCACATCCATCAGGAGTAACAGAACTCTATCTGAGCATGTACACTTCAACATGAGTAAGTATACCCATGTGCGATCGATTTGCCCATTGAGTATCTACTACTGTCAAACCTCTCAGTGTAACTCGATTGAAGGGTCTCATATAGAACCCGCTTGTCAGAGCTTTGGCTGGTTTTGTAGCTGAAACACAAAAAATGAACGTAAACACTTTATCGAAGAACATATACCAAGCAACCTAATTGTGAAACCACTCAGTAGCTTACAAGCAATACCTCAGCATTAAATATGAACATGACTGTCTTTAGTAATTACATTACTGATGTCGTTACATGCTAAAAAAATGGACACTTTGTGAAAGCCATTTATTATGGTTTAGGCCGCCGCTCACCTCTACAATGGCTTGGAATATCCTACAAAATTGAGCGTTGTGGAAAAGGCTACAGTGTCCACAGTCTCAAGTTGATTGTCGGCCTTTTGTGAGCACACCAAACTGATCGTTCAAGTACGATGATGATGGTCTAGTAAACACGTCCAATGCAGAAGGTAGATCACGTTTCCCGAACTGGCCGTCCGGTAAAAATAACGTGCTACGACATGCTGAGTCTGCTCAGATTGGTGACTACGTTTGAACAAACCGGTGGTCTTCGGCGGTTTAGGTTGATGCATTAGGTCAACGAAAGTTTGTTCTACCTCCGCCACGGTAAGAAATGCAGTGCTCGGTGAGTTTGAAGAGTTTAAACTTAGACCTTACAAACTGATCAGTTTTGGTCTATGGGAAATTGCTCAACGACCTCGGTGATCAAAAGGTAATGTCTGCTTCTAAATAACTGTAATGGATTTGTTAGGAAGAGCATCCTCTAACGAACTGGACAAGACAAATCACGTCATATCGAACGATCGATCGATCGATTCCGTTTTGAGTAGATTGATCCGCATTATTCCACTCAGCCAATCAGACTGCAGCCATGCGATAAGATGCTTACACACTATCTGAACCGTTTTCTCGCTTTTGCTCTCTGATGCTTCCGTGATGTGATTTGCTTTAGCGCCCTGACTACCTTATATGTCCGTTCCATCTGATTCGCTTTAAGTATGATTGCTAAATATGAGCGTACCTTCTGATATCCTCTGTGTCTTGTTGACCGTGCATGGTATTCGTTTCATCCTATACACTTAGAGCTCCTGTAGCCTAATTATCACCCGTATTCCCAATAAATTATGTTACCACGTCCCTTTCTCCTAGGTTTTGAGCCAAACGATTGAGCCCGTAATAATAAAAAAACGGACCACCCAATAAAATAATCATCAGTTTCGTATAATCGAGGTAGTGTGCCGAGTCCGAACACTTATATCACAGTAACCTTTTTGTACTGAACGCTTCCATTTAGTATTTTGATAAGGATCAATTCAGAAAATGTTGTGATGCCGATTGTCTCTGATTAGGTTGTCAACGAATTAGAAAGTCAATTTCTTCACTGGAGTACAGGCTGTATGTTCCTTAACTTGTGCGAAGTTATGACGTTTACTGACAAGAAAAAACTTAGTGTGAACAACCCTGATAGATGAAAGTGGTACTGGCTTGATAATTGGAAAAAGTAGTCTATTTCAATATCCGCCATGGATACAGGCGATCATTGTTAGTTCAAGTGCAAGCCCAGTTAAGGACATCAGTAACTTCATTGTAACGGAATGTGAAGAGGAGTCCAATTGTTGTGATTACATCGTATAGGATTGTGTTTATGTTGATTATGTCAGGTGTGCCAACCGAGTTCATTTTTCAGTAAAGTATAACTTTGTAACTGTATGTCGCGCAACATTTATACGGCTAGTGCTTCTAGGTTTACAGCTGTTGTACTGGTCAACCTGTAGTCTCGACCTAAATCTAGTTAGTCACCTTTAGGCTTATTGGTTTAGAAAGAATACAAAGATATTGAGATATATGGCTTAAGAGCTGAATGGAAGACCGCTGTATAATCATGATGGTTCAGTCTGAACTTAGGTATTCTCGATTTTTGGTCAAAAGTGTGCTGAAAATCTGTTAGATGGTTCTCAAATTTATTAAAACATTTGATCCCTGCCAGCTGTTTTTAAGGGAAAATTTCTGAATTTGGCTGTTTTCTTCAATAATTTTTCGGAATGCCAAACACTCCTGTTTGTTTATAAGGTGCATTATTTACCAGTAGTTTACCTTCGAAAATGAGGTTTTTCAGTTTAAAATGAGTATAAATACTCGTAAAGTACTGACTGTCACTAATGGCCGTATTCATGACAGATAATTCACTGCATTACTTAACCTGCCCTTCAACTGGGTGTGGTTAGTAGGAAATAAATAATCAGTACATAGATTTATCTCAATACGGAGCTGTCATTCTCTGAGTAACTCATCATAAAGGTTGAACAGTTTATTGACATAAGTCGAGTTGAGTACAAAAGAAGCATTATTTATATCATTAAAAATCGTTAAGATCTTAGTTAAAGATTTATCAATAGGAAGCGAGTATAACCACACAAACCATACAAGTTTCAGGTTTCCGTTCGAGGTTTGTGAACGAACCCCTATACTGTTGTGATAAACAAGCGAAAAATATGCCATTTTGATACGGTATATTCATCTAATCTGGGTTCAGTGAAGTCATTGGTATGTGTTCGTCTTCTGAAGGATATATGAGTGAGATTTTGCAAAACTTCACATAATGACCAAAAACACATTTTTAGGTCCTGCCTTTCCTGGAGGAATTTCACTCCGATCATTTTAACTGTTCGGATAGTGTGTATTCAAAATATATGAAGTTCCCGCCAGTGTATTCGCAACAGTTTCGTGGCAAAGCCTATTGGTTGTAAATAGTCCAGTTTTTAAACGCACATAAGTTCAACATATTTTCCTAGTGAGCGTTAATGGAGAATGTTTCGCAACAGTTTAAGACAAGCAAAATCTACCCCTAAATTTAATATCTTGTGCGCTTTTGGATGTTGGTGATAACGTTCCACAGCTGTATGAGCACATATTTCGCAGTTCAGTTGAATACACTATCGTGTACATTGTGGATAAACTAACATCTCCTGTGACTACATATTCCATTCCGTTTGTAGGCCTTTCGAAGGCGTTGGAGAACTTCCGCAAACTTCAAATCTGCATTGTATGTTGTGGATCTTAAAACACCGTAACTAAAGGCTAAACTCCGTTCACAGCTCTAGAAAAGACTTAGAGAAAGTTAAATTTAATTTTTCTACTTAAGTCGTATTCTGTGTACAGCTTGCTTACATCCCCACAAAGTGATTATACACAGCCATTCTCAGACTGCCGGGTTGCACCGGTTGCAGTCGCAAAGGACCGAAACGGTGGGTATAATATTTATCGATGATCACCTTAAAATTGACGTTCGAAGGCCGCTTTCGTCCTTGTTGGTACGTGTCAGACACTAGTAATCTGAATGAAAAGCAAGTTAGCAATTGTTCATGTTACAAGGTGATGTTTCTATCCGCTTACACACTTATCCTATAAGCAGCGTTTATGAAGGGTGTTTCACTTAAATGATATTTAAATTGCTCAAGTCAAATTTAGACTGGATGAAGCTAAACACAGAAGAAACTGATTGTTGAATGTCAGTTTAACGGTGAGCATTATATCATGTCTTGTTCTCATTTAATTCTGACGTCACAAGG